>CAACVS010000106.1:88736-110151 GCA_900660405.1 Pseudo-nitzschia multistriata
ATACGTATCGTATGTACGTGTCGTATGTATGAATCATACCCACGGTCTGATATCCTACGGACAACACCAACAAATGAAGCTTGGAAACTGGGTGACGATGCAGAGGAATGGTATCCTCTTCCCAATGTCCAGTATACATCACCTGGAGGAGGTGTGACCCCAGGTCCCACCCAGGCTGTAAGCAATTCATTGGATGGCTGCAATAATAAGGTGGAGTGGTTGGCGCATTTGTTCTTGTCCTTGTTTGATGAAAAAATCCTTCAGATGATAGCAAATGAGTCCAACCAGTATGTGTTTGAAGATTGGGTGACAGAAGTTGAAGCTACTGATGCTAATAGAAGGGTAAAGAAGACAAAGATGCTCAAGCTCTGTGATGTACCAATCCCAATAAACAAAGTGTGTTCTGCATTTAGTCGATCCATTTGGTTCTTTGTCCAGTATCTTCCCAAGAAGCCAATCAAGCATGGTATTAAGGTGTACTGTGTGTGTGATGCTGACACTGGGTACTTAATTGCATTTGAGATCTACACTGGTATTAGTAGTGGGTCTACATATTATTTAGTGGTTGGTATGTCAATCAATCTTGGACAACATAATGGCCGTCGACTGTTCATGGACAACTTCTAGTACACTACTACAATGAAAGTTGTGACCAAGCTATAGTATGAAGAATACAGATGGGTATCAGATGGTACCTTTGTATTTTCTTCTGGTTGCTTGATAGAGTGGTATACTCCTGCTACATAATTGTCACTAGCCTAGCATATGACGAGTTTATGAAGGAATGGAAGATATACAAATCAAAACACAACAGTAGGAAAAAGTTTCAATCTCATCTTGGCATTGCATTGATGAATACTACTAGTAGAGGTATTGAAATGGACTGAAAAGCTCCATATGATGAAGGTTCTAAGCCAGAGCAGATGCCTCAGACTTCAAAGAATGGAAAATATCACCCTTGCAATTGCAGGATTTGTTGTGTGAACAAGAAGACCAGCACCATCGCTCATGGAAAGGTAATGCCAAAGCCACATAAAGAAAGATGCAGTGGCAAAAGTATGAAGAAGGAGAAAAGAGGAATTATTGTGTTGTCTGTGTAGAAGAAGCAAAGAATAGTTATCCTAACTTATCAGTGAGGAGATTGAGGAACAAGTTGTTGCCATGGATTAGTAGTATACTAAAAATGTCAAAAGGAATGGTTGCAGAAGTTGCAATGGTGCTGTATGTAAAGAGCATTGGCGTAACTTCAACCATCAAGTGTAGTGATGTTTTATAAATGAATAGATTTAAATGTGTTCAAATATATTCTTATACTATTGTTTATAGTGATTAGAGGGGTATGATAGGTGGTGTAGTAGTAGTAGTAGTAGTAGTAGTAGTAGTAGTAGTAGTAGTAGTAGTAGTAGTAGTAGTAGTAGTAGTAGTAGTAGCCAAAAAATATCCTTGATTTTCCAGGTGGCAACATTTGGCAACACGTGACGGGAAAAAGTTAATTTTCTGTCTTTGGAACCTTGCGTCAGTCATTTTCAAATAATACTTGCTCTATCCCAAAATAGGTGTTGAAGTTGCACCTTTAAGGGTGAAAATTGAAAATTACTAGCTCAACATTCGTGCAATTTGAAATACTCCTTGTTGGACCTTGACCATTCTGGGACACAAACCCAACAACATATTAATACTGTAATCTATTACCTTTTTTCATCTACTATATCTACTTCCTCCTAAAGAACATTGAAACTGATGTTTCTCAAAAGTAGACACATTTATTCACAAAATATGGTTGATGAAGAGAATCAGTCTCTTGTTTTCCCACTAACCCAAGATCTGGCTGGCTGAGGCTTTTTTCTTCCCACTAACCCTGAGGTTTTTATATCTAATGCCACCAACAATTCTTCCTTGTCTTATTGCATCATAGTTAGTAGAAGACAACAATCTACAGAAGCAGTGACATCAATGGCAATGCTGCTACAACTTTTCTGCATACCAATCAAATAAGTCAATTCTTCCCTCCATTGAGAAATAGTGATCAACCCTTGGAGTGAATTACATACTAAGAAATCCTGATCTTTGACCCATATGTCAAAAAGCAGCAATACAAGAAGAAGCTTCTTGAGCTGACACTTCTCTGGATCCCCATTTCTTCCACCAGACCAAACAAAGTTGTCACAGTGACCCCCAGTATTTTGCTTTATCCCAGCATACCCAACAAAATAAAAATCACATTGAACCTCATGGACTATTTGTAGTAGGAAGGCCAGAACTGTCTCTTCTCTTGAGGACAAAGAAGAAGGATTTGAATAGATACTCAGAGGGTGGTACTCACAACAAGCAGGTATGAGTGTTTCTATGCACACTAATTACTGGTTAGTAAGGTAGGGACAGGACTCAGTGGACATGAAAGGGTTGGTTTGTTACAGTTATGCATACTGCTGAGGAGAAGCTAATTAAGGCAACTCCCCTCCAGTAGTGAGCACAGAAGAAGATTGGTTGTTGTAAGAAAAAAAGCCAGAGAAAAAGTAAATTGATACTGGTCGTGGTGGTTTGGTTGGTTTCAAAGAAATTGAGCATGGGGTGGTCAAAAATTTTTTCACAGTGATAGAAGTATTAATGAAGGTTGCAGCAAGCATTGCTGTAGGAGCAGCTGTTTGCAATATCTCTTCTAAAGGCATCATGGATAGTAGGCTAATCAGGCTGCTGTTTAGATAGGAGGAAGGCACAAGTAGAAAGACTGGTGGTGGGGATTAGATGAGCCTTGATGGCTGGTCAGACATTACAGAAAGAACTTCTTGTGCTCAGAGATACTGCTAAGAAAGAAGCTTCAAACTGAGTATGGGGGGCAAGAAGAAGTCCAGGCATTGTTTCTTTACTATAAGGAAAAATGTGGGGACTTGGGCTTGAAATCTTGTTGTCTGACACAAATGCCAGTTACACTATAGAGGCTGATTATGATGCTGCTGGTTGTAATAGATCTATTGACCTTCAAGGAGATCTAAAGCTGGATTCTTGGGTATTGGGTTGTTGTTGTCCAACACAAGTGTCAGAAAGCAACAACATGACAAGCAGAAGAACTGGTGCTTAGAGAGAGAGAGAGAGCTAAAGAAACTTCAAACTGAGTATTACGGGCAGGGAATACAAATGTTCTTCTTCACTAGGAGGAGATAGATCTAGGGCTATGGTTGAGGTTGTTGTTGCTCAACACAAATGTTGAAAACAGCAGCAGTTCTATCCCCAAAAGACCTGGAGATGGAATTTGCAGCAAGCAAAGCTATTGCCAGGGAGGTATCAGTGGAGTAAGCCAGTATAGTAACAAATACAGGAGTGGCTGAGGTTGTCTTCTTTGAATGGGAAGTATAGATTAGGGCATAGATTGTTATTTTTGTTGTCATTGTTGATGTTGTGAGCGTTGCTGCTGCTGTTATTGTTGTCTGACACAAGAAATGTTAGAAACAGCAGCATTACAGAAGGAACTGGTGTTACTAGGAGGTAATGCTGGGGAAACTTCAAGAAGGAGATCTATTGGGTGACTTGGTTGAGTTGTGTTTTTGGAATGGGGTTTGGGTTGTTGTTATCCAGTACAAAAATTGGAAACAAGATCAGGGAAAGAATGAGAAAAGGAGCTGTCAGGCCAAAAAACATTAAAGGAAGAAGCACCTCCAAGTGAGCTGGGGATGGAGGGAGGTTATGGACAATAGGCAGGATGCTCATCAGAGTGGAGAGACCAGCATGGAGAATGGGTTTCCCTGTTCAAAGGGAATGTCACCCTGCTTGATTTCAAAAGATACGAAATTAGGTTAGTATTTGCTTCAGAATCAGTAGAAATTTTAGGTGATAATTTGCTATCAGAACTGAAGTGTTATTCCTAGAATATTAAGGTATTCATGTTATTAAAAAAGATGCTTTGCAAATTATAATCCTAGCATATCATAGTACTAAACCTGGTCTTGTTAATTCAGGAGTATTGCTCCTTGGAACCACAAGGTGCATCCTCCTCCGCAAAAATGATGGTTCTGGCCTTCCTACTAGTGCCTCCCTACTCCATGAGGTTAAGCATAATATTAAGTTTTTTTCTTTGATCTCTTTGTCCTCCTATCAATCTAAATCACTGATTCTGACATGATGGCCCCAGCTGTGATTCAGCCTAGAAACCAAATATACCTCATAATGGCTATCTTTCATGGTTAACGTTAATAAAATTTATTGATTCTTGCTATCATGAATGCTCTCCATACTGTTTCAGGTGAAATCATGTTGAAAATTCATACATCCATTTTGACAATGCACTAGGCTGCAATTTTGACACTTGTCAGTTTATTCTTCTCCTAATCCAAGAGGCCTTTGATCAACATTTTGACCCGTTGACATCTTCTCAATGTCTTGTTCCATGGGTTCAATTGGACTAGTACCGTCCTCCAGTACTGGATGAACTAAGTTAAGGTGATCAGGGATCAGCGGGGTAAAACCACGAACTTGCTGGTGAAAGTGAGCAGGAATTTGATGTGCGGGAGAAAACCAATTTAGCACTGAAAATTGTTCTGGTGGATTCATCCCTACGGATGGTGGTGAAAAGTATGGCGTTCCAATTAAGTCAGCAGCTCCATGATCACCGTCCGCTGTCATGACAACCAATCCATATGGTGAAGCTTGAGGGTAAGCCTGACCATGACTATGTGGAACCGTGTTAGAATGGTACATGTGAGTATGATACTCAGCACTTGCATACGCGTGCGGTTGATGATGAAATGGCAAGTTATAGGTACCATTCGGGTAGACGACAGGAAGCTGTCCATTGTGTGCAGCCGGCGGAAGTTGACGAGCTTGTGCTTTGTGATAGCTGTGAGAGCCTCGGTAACACCGATTGGCCTTTTCCCCACGAGTAGGGGCACGGCCTTTCGGAGCAGCAGCTTTGATCTCACACGTTTTCCCCCTTATCTCAAGTCGTCCGATTCCATCGCCCTGGTCTCCTGTCTGCAAGAGAGACTTCGACACATTCTGATGTATGAATGGAGCACATTTTCGACACCGGCAACAAATAGATTAGAAAATCAATCCAGAATTTTCATACCTTCTGAAGTAATTATTATGGCACTTACCGCATCAACAAAAGTCACAAATCCGAACCCGCGAGATCGTCGAGTGACTCTGTTAAACATCACAAGTGCTTCTTCGAGTTCTCCAAACTGAGAAAAGAACTCTCGAAATTCAGGGTCAGTAACTAGAGGAAAAGGAACGTGGATAGAAATGAATTATCCGCCAGACAAGTTTAGTATCCAAAGCATTAATCCTATACACTTTCTCAATACTKGAGTCTAACTTAATGACTTGAGTTCTTGTTTCGAACTACTTACTGTCTGTAGGCAACCCACCAACGAATAGTTTGCGCCTCTCCTCCAAATCGTTGGGTGAATTGGTAGATTTTTCTAATGCGCTGCGTTGATTCTGGACGTTAGCGCCTTCTTTCTTTCGCAAGACTGCCTTCGTCGCACCTGTCACTTCTTGAGGATTAGAGTGATCATTTACCAGGTCCGAACTTGCCGAGTCTCGGTTTGCAAGATTTGCACGACGGCTTGGAGCATTCTCTTCGATCCCCATTCTCTTGGCCATTGTTCACTTGTCGCATTCAGTTATTACTTGAAATCGCCAAAGAATGCGAATGGTGATATTTTACGTCGAGACGAAATGGCTCCCTTCAGAAAATTGAAAGGGGCCAAGCAGCCAGACCGTCCCTTTTGGCAAACGCTATAAATTACTGGTAGCTCCTACTCCTCGAACTAAGCTACTGTGCTTTGAATCGAACAGAAACTGAAGATTGATAGTTACCTTACTTGACAGGAAGTAGTCTTCCAACCCCAAAGGAAGGAATACTTGCTAGACGACCCAGCACCAGACGAGGTGCTACGAAGAAAGTTAGACGCTATGGGAGACCAATAGTTGGCATAGCAAGTGCGAGCACTGCGACTAATTTTTTACTGTACTACCAATATCGATTCTTCTGGCCTGAAAATCCTTTACGAATCCTTAAGTACTGGGATAACGTGCTCGTGGAAATTCGAAGAGAAAAGGAATAATACGGTATGCTACGGTAGGCTTGGAAGAAGTACCTTTCCCTACTATGAAGTCAGTTCTTCAGCTCAGGATAAGTCTGTACGGTAGCTCGAAGATGTAGTCGTGATCGAAGTACAACAAATTTTTTTAATCTGATTTCGTAAAGGTACAATATCGTACTCGTCCGTACAATACTGTACGACAAATTATTTTGAACATTCTGTACGTCTTGGACGTATCTTACGTCGGCACTGGTAATATCTTTCTGGTCGTATTCCTCTCGATTAACTATCATCCATGAATACGTACATACTGCACATACCTTGCATGGATGGAGAGAGTACACACGAATGGTTTCTGACTTGCTTGACTTAAATATGAATAGATTGGCGTTGATTGAAAATTCAATGAAAGCCCTCCGGAAGCGCGCATCCCCCCTTTGAAATCCATCATTTGGGGGCATGATTTTGTGGGTTATTGTTCCAATGAAATCACAGATGATGTTTCTAAATGTGGTTATGCAGGTTATTTTTCACAAAAAGTAACCCATGTTTTGGTATTAACCCAACAAGTTTTGCACAAAATAATGTGTATTTGAAAGTATATTCAATATGAATTACAAGTACAGTCGGTCCCTGTGGATCATACTAGTACAGGCACCATAATTCACGACATGGATTTTTCTTCTTTCGATTCTGATCTAGTAGTAGTGACACTTCATGTCACAAGCAAAGATACTCTCAATACTCAGTACTCTTGTACCTTGTAAAGGTGCCATTGCAATGAGTACAGTGCAGGGGTTCAGCAGTCATGAGTCCCCACCAGGACTGCTGGACCTACTACATAGTAGTACCTACGTCCGTTAACTGTTTTTCGACCCCCTTTTTTTTGTAAATTTCCGGGGTTTGTACCTATTCTCAACCCCTGAATGAACATATTTTGTGAGTGAAAATAACACGTGGGTTGTGATTCCCGACCGGACTTACTACCTCATTTGTCAATTAATTTTTAAAAAAAAATATTCCATGAGTCGTGGGGGTTGAGAATTAATTTTGAAAGTCACGGGATGGCTGCTGTCAAAATGTCAAGTCACGTGGTGCCAATTTATTTTTACTCACGTTTGCATAGTTGGATCGCAAATTGTATTTTTTAATTCCATGGTCTAAAGATAGTCGAGTAAATTTCCAATTTATTTCAATTCTATTTTGGTGTGGTTGAGTTCATGTTTTTGCGGTACATTAGAATCCCATGGTACAAGTTTTCAAATCAAGTTTTTGATTTTTTGAATTAAATTTTGATTGTACGGTTCTCTCAACTGGCCCAGCTAGAATCATATGATACAAGCTTTCGAATCACATTTTTGATTATTTCAATTAAATTTTAAATGTTTGGTTCTTTCGAAAGGTTGGGCGAGATTCATGCATTTGTTTTTTCGACACCATTTTAGGTTCATTAGATTCCATTCTTTTTTAATAAAGTTGGGCTACCATTTTTATGCATTCTCACAACCATTAGTTTAAATTTTTATTTTAGTGTTAATGCATTCGGCACCACTGGGGCCGAGATTTTCAGGCATGAGAGGAAGAGAATTACTACTGCAGATAATCCTTAAACCCCCTCAACCTGTGTGCATTCCAATTCACCGTGGTTGTTTTTCCATTGATCCCTAATCAATGGGTCGATGTAGCATTCGTCATCGTCATCCGACTCCTCCTCGCCATTCTTACCATCATAGCTATTGACATCAATGACACCGTCTTCCTGCAAAAATCTTTTTTGTAGCGACTCTTCCAAAACCTTGCCGGATTGTGGTTGATTTCGTAGTGATTCAATTTCCCGACAAAGATGTCGAAACAATTTTTTTCCTGTTTTGCTCCAACCCTCACTACGTCCACTTTTCGGATTGCAATATCTTTTTTTTCTTTTTGGGATGCTCTTGTCCGACAATCTTTCAATGTGGTTCACCCAAACATGATATTCGTTGTGTAAAAGTAGAACACCAAAAGCCTCATCTGAAACACTAAATATGTTACTTATCAATTCACTTCCTTTCCGTTCCCGAAATTTGGTGCGACTTGGGGAAATGGCGGACAATATTTTTGTGACAAAGTAATAAAATTCTTCCCCACCAGCCAACTCCTCCTTGTGTTCCCGATACTCTTTACAAAGGGTCCATCCTGAACCAGGGCAATCTGAACCCGTGTCGTTCACCAATCCAACAGCTCCTGGAAAATCATTGGGAACAACGTCATTGGGGGAAAGGGAACCATTCATATCAGCTGTGAAAACAAGGACGATCAAGAAAGAAATATCTTGTTGAGAGGCCACCATTCGTACTTTTTCTCCCCATTAATATACTAAGAATGCCCGTACCTAACCAGTTTTTCCTTGCCAACGTTTGACTGTTGTGACGTAAACTTGCCAAGCTTCTTGGTATTTCATTTTCGAGCCATTTTTTGAAATCTTGGTTTGTAACTTCGTTGGGCTTGGCAACACAATTCTTTTTGATAATTGCATCCCGGATGTGAGGCACAAGCATCTTCTCTGGAAACTTAATGCTTGCAAACCAAGATTGCTTGATCCTCTCCTTCAATTGCTTGGAGACCTCTCCTTGCAGGACTTTAGAAATTTCCTTCTTCCTGTCACCAGCAATAACCGTAGTAGTTTTGGTATTATTTGCCTTGGACTTCTTGAATGCTTCAAACTCCTCCCGTTCCTCTTCTGTCATGGAAACACAAGAACCCAAGGTTGTGCCGCTGCTACCAAATGAATCAGCACACGGAAGTGTTTCATATCTAGTAGTAGTGGTAATTCTTGCTGGGATGGTTGGAGTAGGAGTACGGTTCTCTAATCCTTGTTCTTCGGTAGTAGCTCCATGATGAGCTCTTTGGGAAATGTGCTCCTTATTTCCACCATTTTTTTTTGGTCTCTTGTTATCCCTTGTCACGGTCTGGGCAGCATGGCTTTTCTTCTCAGAAGATCGTCTTGTGTGTCCATTTACCATGGTACTATGCTTTTGTGAGTTTCGTGTTGTGTTGTGTTTTGTTTTGGTGGGTGCTTGGTGCTCGGTGCTTGGTGCTCGGTGCTGGGTGCTTGGTGCTCGTCGGTGCTGGGTGCTTGGTGCTCGGTGCTTGGTGCTTGTCGGTGCTGGGTGCTTGGTGCTCGGTGCTTGGTGCTCCGTGCTTGGTGCCGTGCTTGGTGCTCGGGGCTTGGTGCTTGGTGCTCGGTGCTTGTTGTTTGGTGCTTGCTTGGTGCTTGGTGTTTTTGTTGCTTTGTGCTGGTGTGTTTTCTTTGGTGTGTTTATGATGTTGTTATGAAGAAGTTACATATTCACGATTTTCATGGAACAAATCAACTGGTGTCAATTTCTTCCCTTCCGGATTTTGATCTTCTCCTTCTCTACCTGCTTCACTTTTATATTTTTAATCTATGTATTGCTGACACCAAAAAGGAGGAAGCATAGCCGCGCTCCTTTTTTTTCATTCATCTTCATGGTTTTGGTACTAGTACTAGTACTAGTACTAGTACTACTAGTAGTAGTAAAGGACTAGTACTTTTTCCGCTGGTACTACCATTACTACTACTAGTTCTACCTGCAACTAAGAAGAGGAAGTTATCCCTTCTAGTGGTATCCATCCATGACAAGCAGCTTTAGCTGGTACGTATCATGCATACACCCAGCCATATGGTATTGTATGTTTCAGAATTTTTATTCCCCCTTTTTGAAAGTCCCTACCATGCTGGTACGAGTACCAAACAACAATCAGATGAAAATCAGAAGGTAATTTGTACGGTAGATCAAAAAGTCATCGAAAAAATCTTTTTTTGGGTAAATGATCCACCCATTTTGCATTTTGATTTTATGGTCATTAGATGATGACGGTCACATTTGACCCCGTTTGGCGATTCAAAAGCTTATTTGATTTACGTCACAGAATAAAATGATTGTCGGAACAGGATGAGATGATGATGAGTCATTACGGACCAGAATTACGGACCGGATTTTAGATGAAAATCGGAACAATTTTGTTCTTCCCATTTCCACCTCGGTTTGGCAAAATCAAACAATTGATGAGTCATTACGGACCGAAATCGGAATTACGGACCGGAATTCAGATGACAATCGGAACGAATTTGTTGTTTCCATTTCCACCCCACTTTGGCGATTCGTTCAGATGATGTCCAGACGATGACGAACTAAAGCTTATTTGATTTACGTCACGGAATCMAATGATTTTCGGAACGGGATGAGATGTTGGGGTTGGGGTTATGATGAGGCAGTACGGATTGGCGATTCGTTCAGATGATCGTTAGATGGCGATTAGATGATCGTTATATTATGATTGGGTAGCAATCCTACGACGATTAGATAATCGTTAGATGATGATTCGATAACGATCAGACGACGACAATATTACAATCATATGATGCCGCCGTTTGGCGATTTCGATTCNGCGCGTTCACGAGAATTCCGAAGTTCCGATTAGAACCTCGTGTAGATCTGGTAGTGAATCTACATGGGGGTTCTCTATTCCGGACTCGTGACATCTCTATTCTTCGTGAGGTATTCTTCGAATAGTATCTTGGACCTCTCACGATCCTCAACTGAGGGATCGTATGATACATATATATAAGAATAATATATTATGATATGTAGGTAGGAATGGTATGTCCTTCCATTCCGAGGGAGCACCGTATGTACGTATGCTTCCTTCTTAGTACGTACGTATAATTCAGATATCATACGTGCGTACGTTGCATGATCCCTTTTTAGTAATGCAGTAATACCATATCGTCGTTGTTGCCGTAAATAGCAAAATTAGCTGTAATGTAGCTTGTTTTTGATGTAAATCATCGGAATGATTGATCGATCTTTCTTCCTTTAGTAATGCCGTAATACCGTATCGTCGTTATTGCCGTAAATAGCAAAATTAGCTTGTTTTCGATGTAAATCATCAGAATAACCGATCGATGGAATATTGGTCACCATGGAGCCAATTCCTTCATCAATCAATGCTATTTCATCATATAATACCGGTCTTCCCCGTATACACGATTTCATCATCATTTTGATTCCTCATCGTTGTTACGGGATTGTCGTACGGATCTCATGGTCTTATCCTAGGAACAGGGAATTCATTGCCATGGCTATGCCGGTCCTAGAAATAGCAAGATAGCTGATCCGGGTTATTTCTATTCCAGTAATTGGAATATTACAGCCACAACGCTGTCTTTCACATTTTCCTTGCACCACAGTAGTGAATGCCGTAACCACTGGCATACCCGCTGCTAAATTCACTATGAATTAGCCTGTGCCCCTTTGTAAGGCCCCTCTTTACATCATKGGGAGATAAGATGCCATCCAGTGATCAGCTKAGATGGATTAGAGCTCTTGATTTAATTCCGGAATGGTCTCTGAATCCGCATCGGAATAGTCTTTGGAATCGTAGTATCGTATCTTAAAGACTTGGGTCTGATAAACTGTAAAAATCACGTGCAATAAGCAGTTAGTGTAGTGTTGATATAACAGGTGAATACACTGTAATATACACTAGGAAMTTAGCTAAKRTARAGRTCAYCATGRTRTGAGGGCATGATAGGGTGTTTTAGATGTTAATAAAAAGAATAAGTGTGATCAAACAGCTGCTTGCTGTTTGCTGTATTTTCGATCGATTCAGCGATAAGATCGGTGCTTCGTGATATTCGTATGAGTCGTACGATCGAATCCAAAGATACGATTCAACCTAAGATTCAACCTTAACCCTAATCATTGAATCGTACGAAGATACGATTCGATCCTGGGATACGGTTTAACTCTAACCTTAATNTCTATTATCAGATGGTTGTTGTATGATGATTCGATAGTGATAAGACGACGATTAGATAATCGTTAGATGATGATTCGATAACGATCAGACGACGAGTTGAAACGATGTTGTGAACCAATGGATGATGCTCACAAATTTACTTTGAAAGTTCTCTGATCCAACAAAATTATAAAAAATCATTTCCATCATGAGCTCAAACAACGGAGACAAATACATGAAAGCCTTCTTCCTTTCTCTTGCAGGAAAACTTGCAGAAAAGGTGTACCCTTTGGTAGAGGATGTGTTTTCTGCTGCAGTTTCTGACATTGGGATGCTTCCCTCACCGTCGAAGGTACCATCTCGATGCCAACCTGCTCGTGCTGCCAAAGCAAAAGGGCGGAAAGAAACAGAGCTGGCATTGCAGATTGAGGCGACATCTCTGGATGGAATCCTCAAAGCACCTCCCAGCGGACGGAAAAAGACTTCTCCTTGCCGTCTGCCTTGGACAAACGGAATGAATGTCAATAATGGCGTTATTGACATTGATGATGTTGACGGTGTTCTTGACTTTGATCATGATGAGATTCTTGTTGACACCAATGCCAAGGAGGAGGTAGAGGAGGATTTTTCTGATATTTTCGAGGACAACTTGCCCTCTCCAACATCCACCGAGACGAAAAGACTAAAACAATATCATCAATCTTGGTTGGAGCTACCGATTCAAAGAGACTACAACTATTGGTCATACCATAGAAAAAACGACACGATCTGTCTTGTCATCGAAACCAACAAGATTCTCCATGTGATTGAATCTAATTGTAATGGTCAGCTCTATATATATATTTTTTTTTAAACCACAAATCCTCACTACCACAAACAAATTTGCGATTTTGCAAATACAAACTTCTTCAAAAGCGAATTGGAAAATAAAAGCATTAAAAAGGTACGTGTTATAAATAATTCAGTAATGAGATGATGATCAGAGAAAAACGGCGACAATATAATCGGAAGTGGTCTATCTCGATTTAGATCGGTGTTTATGCATCAGATGATTTTTCGAAGAAAATAATCTCGATTTGAGATAGAGTCGATATAATTATCAAACGAAGTTCACGTCAAGATCGGATGATAATCGGAGGTCGGTTTGGCGATTTNGAATTCTCGTGAACGCGCTTGGTAATCTTCGAATTGATCTTCGAATAATTCTAATCTTATAATTCAATTTTCATACACACTTAACACCTACTAAGAGAGTACACGTAATCTCRTGCAGATATATATATATATGAATAATATATTATGATACGTAGGTAGGAATGGTATATCCATCCATTCAGAGGGAGCATCGTATCGTACGTATGCTTCCTTCCCAGTACGTACGTATCCTCTCAATACAGTACGTACGTATCCGTTGCAGGAATAACAACACAATCAATCCAGGAAGAGAGCAGCATACAATTCAAGTGAACACAGGAGGAACAACAAGAAGCAAAGAAGAGGCAACAACAACACCGGTGCTGGTGCCAGTAATAAAGATCAGAATGAGAGACAGAAGAAAATCAACTCAAGGCCCTGCAGGAAGCACAACGGTGAACACACCTGGGGAGAATACCCATTCAACAGGAGAGGTAATAATTACCAAGGAAACAGTTGGAGAAATGATAACAGTAACAACCAAAGCTCAAATTCAAGCTCAACCAATAAGACATGCTCACTGGGGAATTATCACCTCAATGGAAAAGGACAGTTGATTCCACTGCAACAACAGCCTCCACTTCAAACTTATCAGCTTGCTCAAGCACAGAATAATGGTTCTAATTCAAGTGGTGGTCCTCTGAGCCATGTCTCCATACAATCCAACAGCAATGAAAGTTTGACAGTCTGGTTTCAAGGACTTAATCAACAGTGGTGACAAATACCAGAGCCAGTGCAAAATAAGGAGACTTTCTTTGCATTGCCTCCAGCAACTACTCATACTGGTTTGTAAAACAATCCAAGATATACTGGTGATGAACACACTCAAAGTCCTTTTGGATAGTGGAAGCACTATGTGCTTGATTGACAAGCGTTACCTTCCACTGGGAACAGTCCCGTCTGTGGATGCCCATAGTTTGGTCACAACAATAGCCCAAGGAAGCTTTGACACTTCCAAGTATGTCTTCGTATCAAACATGCGCCTGCCAGAGTTTGGCAATGGAAAATACATTAAAGGGATCAATTCAAGGCTCTTCTCAGCTCCTTGTAACTATGATATGATCCTCAGAAGAGATTTCCTGCTTATGGCTGGGATAGATCTCTATTTCTTGAAACACACCATCAGATGGTTGGATTCATCCACCAAGATGACACCATTAGATGATTTCAATGATCCCCAGCAAGTGGCAGAAGCCATGTGGTTGGCAGAGGATGATGAACTCTTAGATGATGGATTCCTAGTAGAATTTCATCTCCTCCCCCCATCCTGCCAATGGGCAGATAGTTATTTAGCAGGCCCAACCGGCACTGCCAGAGCTGCTGGTGGAACAGAGCTCAACAAAATCCTGGATGCAAAATACCAGGGAGTCACTCCGGAAGAGGTTGCAGACCATCAGGAGCATATGACCAATTCAGAAAGACTAGCATTCAAAGAGATGTTAGCCAAACACGAGGAAGTGTTTGATGGCAAGCTTGGCAGATACCCACACAAGAAGATCCATATTGATCTCAAGGACAATGCCAGACCCATATGGATAAAGCCATATTTGGTCCCTTTTAGACACCAAGAAGTCTATAAAAAGGAGTGCCAACACCTTGTTGATGAGGGCGTGATAGCTCCAACAGGCAATTCAGAATGGGGCTTTCCAGCCTTTATCATTCCAAAGAAAGATGGCAGAGTCAGATGATCTTGAGAATCTAAACAAGAGGGTTAAGAGACCCAAGTTTGCTCTCCCACGGATTCAAGACATCATGCATAGAAGACAAAAGTACAACCATTTCACCAAGATTGATCTTTCCATGATCTTCTATTGCTTTGAATTAGATGAAGAAAGCCAAAAGATTTGCACGCTAACCACTCAACATGGCAACTACAGATGCCTATGCCTACCAGTGGGCCTTAAATCATCTCCAGATTATGCACAAGCCTTTAATACAAAGATCTTTATTTCCACCAAAACTCCTTGGAGGGAAATGCCGCCCCTCAGAGCAACTAGAAGCATTCTTTCTACCAAACGCTATGGTTCTGGCCATCCAAGTGCCTCTTCTAGTTCACAAGTAAAATATAATATTAAGATTTTTTTTAATACAAAGATCCTTAATGGCTTGGATGTTGAAGTCTAAATCAATGATATGGGAATTTGGTCACGCAGACCATTCTCACAACACTTGTCTTTAATCAATCAAGTTCTCAAACGCTTAGCAGAAAATGGAATGAAGTGCAATCCCCTCAAGTGTGAATGGGCAGTAAAGGAATCTGGTTTCCTAGGATTCTGGCTCACACCAACCGGTGTTAAGCCTTGGCAAAAGAAGGTCAATGGAATTCTAAAGATGGGAATCCCACAAAACCAAGAACAAGTCCGATCCTTCCTGGGCGCTGTAAATTATTACAAGTCAATGTGGCCATGGACATATCATGCATTAACCCCATTAACAGCCCTTACAGGCTCTGGGCCTTACTTTTGGACAACAGAGTGTGATTACAAAGGAGTACGTACAGTATGGGAATAAGTTGCACGAGATTACTTGTACTTTGATTTTTAGTGTATGAAATAATGAATTATAAGATTATAGATTATCATACCAATTCGCAAGGTTCCGATTAGATCCTTGTGTAGATCTGGTACTGAATCTACTACATGGAGTTCTTACTATTCAGAACTTGCGTCATCTTTATTCTTTGCAAGGTAATCCATCTCTCGATATCTTGGACCTCTTAGGATCCTTGGTGCGATTGATCGTATGGTGTATATATATAAATAGTACCCAATGATATATGGGTAGGAATGGTATGTCCATCCATTCCGATCAAGCATCATATGTACGTATGCTTAAGATACAGTAGTACATATGTATACTTTCCAATACAGTATTATGTACGTATCCATAGCACTATCCCCAACAGGAATACTGCAGTCAATGTTACTTACTAAACTGTAGCAATCATATCCTGATTCAACAGGGGGTTCTTCCTCTATTGTTGCTGGATCTGCAGGATTAGCATCGCTTGTCTCTAATGAGGTTCAAGTCTGCAATGAGTGGAATATCCAGTACCATGTCACGCTTGTAGACCAGAGCTCCAGGTGAAGTCTTCACTGCAGCATTCCCTGCACATCTGGTGCCATGCATTGCAGAGGCAAGAGCATTGTCAATCAGTTGGTCTTCATCAAACTTGGCTTCTTTGATCAGCCTTGAATGAAGAGTAGCTCTCAATACATTGGCAATAGTCTGGTGGACTTTGTCACAAACTGCATTTGCCTGTGGGTTTTTCACTGCAGTTTGAACAGCCTTTGGATTTGATTTATGTAATTGCTGACACTCAGGGTCCACAAGCTGGTAAGTATAAAGGCTTGCATTTGTTATTGGATTTTCCATTTCTGAAATTGGTGGCAAATTGATTAAGCACTCATATCGTATAGGCTTGGCCAGCAGATGTACGGTTATAACATTGTATTTGTGGCCATCTTTTTCCCGTGTAAAATATGTTGAGCGCGCTGACTGACATCACAAAATCTTGTCTGAACACACCAATTTTCCTGTGGAATTTTTGTTGTGATGTCTGTCGGAGTGCTTGAAATATATTCTTGATGAACATATTTACCTACAATAAAATCCAATTTTGCACCTCCAATGTTGCACCAATACTGATACTCTATGATGCTGATAGCAGGAAGGCAACTTGTTGTCAATTGTTGGACACAGAGGAGTCCTCACAACCATGTGCTGAACCTACCATAATTCCAGTGAGAGCGCTTCTCATTCCAACAACCGACATCTTCTTGCCCCCCCTCCACCAACACTAATCAGCCACACTATAAAGCAACAGTTCATCTCCAGCAAGAGTATCAGCAACAGTACTCAGCAACAGTATGAGCAACACTAACCAGCAACACTTACCAGCTATTGATAATTTTCAAAACGAAAAATTTCAAACGCAGCCGTGTTTCATCTTCGCACKAAGATACATTTCTCTATTGAAAATTATACTTAGAATTAGTACTACATCCTACACAAGCCAACTCAGACTCGCACCTTCCAACTACCAGGAACCATGACCGGGCCCAACCCAAAGGGTAATAAGGACCCTCCGGATCCAACCAGTAAGGACCCCCCCTCCCCAGAGGGCCCCACCAAGCCTTCCCCTAGCCTCAAGGCCCCCAGGGAAGCTTTTCCTCCAGTCTCCAAGATCACTGCTTTAGAAGTGATCCCTAGGACTCGGACGACGATTCCGACGCCGACGATTCCGACGACGATTCCGAAGAAGACCCCCACCACTGTACTTCAGACAGTTGCTGCTAGGCTCCAGAAGAGGCTNAGATGATTTTTCAAAGAAAATAATCTCGATTTGAGATAGAGTCGATATAATTATCAAACGAAGTTCACGTCAAGATCGGATGATAATCGGAGGTCCGTTTGGCGATTTCAATGCCCTTCCGGCGATTTCGATGATGTTCCGCTTTTTCTGGATCATCAGATGATTTTTCGAACAAAATAATCTCGATTTGAGATCGAGTCGATATAATTATCAAACGAAGTTCACGTCAAGATAGGATGATAATGGGAGGTCCGTTTGGCGATTTCGATGCCCTTTCGGCGATTTTGATGATGTTCCGCTTTTTCTGGATGATCAGATGATTTTTCGAAGAAAATGATCTCGATTTGAGATCGAGTCAATATAATTATCAAACAAAGTTCANTTTTTCAAACGCAGTTTTTCATCTTCGCACGACGATACGATTCTCTATTGAAAATTATACCTAGAATTAGTACTACATCCTACACAACACCACTCAGATTCGCACCTTCGAACTATCAGGAACAATCGACCATGACCGGGCCCAACCCAACGGGCAAGGACCCTCCGGATCCAACCAGTACGGACCCTCCCCCACCAAAGGGACCCACMGAGGCTTCCCCCAGCCTTCTGCAGGCACAGGAGAAGGCTCCTCCTCCAGTCTCCAAGGTCTCTGCTTTAGAGGTGATCCCCCATCACCGGACTCGGAATACGACTCCGACGACGATTCCAAAGAAGACCCCCACCACTGTCCTTCAGACAGTTGCTGCTAGGCTCCAGAAGAGGCTTTCTAGAACCCGGCAAACTACATCTATCACCATTGCATGTCCCTCCACTCATTCATATTCACTCACCACCGATACTAAAGAAAAAGAAAATAAAAATAATCACACGACAACACCGACCGACACCCCCCTCCAGGCTTATTTGGATCAGTCTCTCTCCTGTTATTCAGGGGAATCAGAGTCTCCAACACAGGATGGATCGATGTCCCTGGATGGGGATGCATCGATGCCTTTGGAAGAGGATGAATCGATGCCCTCGGATGCATCGATGTCCCCGGATGGGGATGAATCCATGCCCCCAGATGAATCAACACCTCCGGATGAATCGATGCCTCCAGCAGATGCAGAAACAGATCCCCCAGCTTCCACTGGAGCCCCATCTTCCACAGTCGACACAGCATGGACCCTCAGCAACACTCATTCCACTCAGTCCCATGGCTCCTTTCCCTCTTCCGACAGCGAGGAAAGCCAGGGAAGCATGAAACAGAAGAAAAAGAAAAAGAAATTCACTACCGAGGACACTTTGGATACATACATGGAACCGGCTCCAGCTACCAAGATGAGCGCCTTAAGTGCTCCCTTAGTCAGTGATAAATCCAAAGTGAACGCATTAAGTGAATCCCTAGTCCCTTTTGATAAATCCGAAATATCATTAGGCCCAAAGAAACAGCCTCTTAAGTGTACTTTACAAGCGCCCAATTTAGAGAACCCACCACCGAGTGACCCCCTTAAGCGGCTTATGCCAGATGAAGACCTGCCCCCTGCAGAGAACCCAGCAGCAATGTCCTTTGAAGACCCAGCGAAGACCCCTCCTATGATTGCCCCTGAGTCATCCGGCCTAAATTTCCCCCCCCAGGAGCATATCCCTGACCCAAAGGGCAGTTTTTCTGTTTCTAAGCATGCCGAAGGGTTAAACACCCAAGATCCGTCCCTAAATACCCAGTCTTTAACCCCAAAGACCCATTTAAATAACGATTCACATGCTGTTTCTACTTCAACCCCCTCTTCTGTCCTTGTTTCTGGTACTGATTCTACAGACAAGCKGGCTGAAGGGTGCTCAGATGAGCTACATACGACCGTGGTACTTCAAACCCATCAGATCCAAAAAGCTCCGATAACCCCTACTGAGATTTCTATGGCAAACAGTACCGCGAAGGAAAAATATAGAAAAAGTTCCATTCATTCTCAATTTGGCACTGAATTGGAGAAAAACTATGTTTGTCCTACAGCAACTTCTACAGCAAACAGTACTGAGCACAGTCCCTACCCCAATACTCAAGCACATAACTTGTCCAACACGGATCAATTACTTTCTACTGAATCTTCTACTGCATCACCTACTACTATGGATCACAACATGCCCCCAGCAGAAGACTCTGATTGGACCAAGGTTNTAATCGGAGGTCCGTTTGGCGATTTCGATGCCCTTTCGGCGATTTCGATGATGTTCCGCTTTTTCTGGATGATCAGATGATTTTTCGAAGAAAATAATCTCGATTTGAGATAGAGTCGATATAATTATCAAACGAAGTTCACAGGACAATAAGATCAAGACCGCAACGATTTCGTGTGACAACAAGGATATAATCAGATGGCAAAGCGGATGGCAACGGGATACGACGATAAGATAATGATCAGCCGACGAAAAAATCAAGATCAGATGATTATGAGATGAAGACGACGAACGACTGACCATGTGTTGTCCTTTTTTTTTTCAATCGGAAGTCGTCCATCTCACATTGCCTTTCTTCTCCTCGCAAATACACTCCTCCAAGGTTTTCTTTTACCCAAAAGATTGTGATCACTGCAACGACTTTGTTTTCGTGATGAATCAAAATTCCTCCCTTTCCAACACCCCTCTGAAGAGAATGATTGAAAATGTTGACTTTTCGAAGATCAAGTGGATGCTTTCCGCACCCGAGGGAGAAGAAATTGGAGGAGTCTTATCTGATAGAAATGCTGGCTCAAAAAATCTTTCTTATGGCTTTTCATCCCAAAGTTTTGGTGCTGATAAGAATGGCTTTCAAGTACCAAAACTTATCAAGGGAACGGATACGCCTTATATTCGCCATTTGTTTGAATGTGGAAAGGACATATTGGACTTCATTGGTATCCCAAAGGAATTTCGATACCAGCCTCCAGAAGAAAGGAAGGCCCTTGTTGCTGCTGCAATTCCTACTGGGTTGCATGAAGGCCTAACACTGAGTGCTGGGCTTTTGTGCAAGCATACAGATAGGATGAACTCTGATCCTGGCACACCTGCTGCTCATGTCATTGGTCTCTCTACTTTTGTGGATGGTGAGAGACACGTACTAGGACTCTATACGAAGAAATGCATCGAAGATTCAGTGAAAAGAATTAAGAATTTGACGGCTTTTCCCAACGAGCTTCGTGATTTTCACCAGAGTTTGCCATCAGCTCGACTTCCAATTGTTTCTGCTACCCAAGAAGCAGAATTATATGATGATGAGGTAAGTTCAACCAGATCAGAAATGAAAAATGCAGGCGGTGTATTTTGTCAGCATCATCATCACAAATATCGTCGTCGCAGCCACAGAAGTATTCGGATATGGGTCGAAGTTGATAACACAGCATTTAGTGGAAGTGGCCATCGTAAACAAATTAGGAAAACAATGGAAGAAATTGAAACGATAAACAGCAAAGGTAGAAAGCGCAAGCACATGCAACGACGAACAGAGGAATACAAAATTGAATGGAACGGAAGTGGTTCTTGCCAAAAAAGATTAATATCAGTTGAGACTGATTTTTTTTTGATCGGCGATTTCGATGTTGCTTTTTCGAAGAAAATGATCTCGATTTGAGATGGAGTCAATATAATTATCAAACGAAGTTCACGTCAAGATAGGATGATAATCGGATGTCCATTTATAATTTTCAAATCGAAATTTTTCAAACGCAGCCGTGTTTCATCTTCGCACGAAGATACGATTCTCACTTGAAAATTATACTTAGAATTAGTACTAGATTCTACACAGGCCAACTAAGAATTGCACCATCGAACTTCCAGGAACCATGACCGGGCCCAACCCAAAGGGCAAGGACCCTCCGGATCCACCCAGTAAGGACCCTCCCCTCCCAAAGGGACCCACCGAACCTTCCCCCAAGCTCACTGAGCTTTTCCCCAGCACTCTAAAGGCCTCGGCGCCTCCTCCAGTCTCCAAGGTCACTGCTTTCGAGGTGATCCCTCGGAATCGGATTACGATTCAGAAGAAGACCCCCACCACTGTACTTCAAACAGTTGCTGCTAGGCTCCAGAAGAGGCTTTCTAGAAC
>CAACVS010000107.1:8987-41042 GCA_900660405.1 Pseudo-nitzschia multistriata
CAGAAACAAGAAATGTGAACGGAAACTATTACTTTTAGTAAGATACATATGTACTGTACATACATTGCCACCTTCCAACTTTCGATGGTCAACGCTCTTCAGAAACAAGAAATGTGAACGGAAACTACCAAAAAGCTTTGAAAAAGACCTTTCGAACATGATGCAATAATCGATGCTATTGGTCATAAAATCAATAGCAATCGGTAGTCCCTTCTTCGCATTTGTATTCATTGACTTCAAATACCACCGTAAAAATCTCTGAAGTGTAATGATTCGTGAGCAACGAAGATATATAACTTCGAGAATATAGTTCAAATTCCACGGTGGGACGACAAGCGTTAACATCAGACATCAGGCATAGCTTCTAGATAGCCGATTCGTTAAGTACTACAATGACGGCGTCGGCATCGATCTCTCCACCAATTTCGTCTATATCATCTCGTGACAGACGATCCTTTCAAATATTTGGCGGAAATCATTTTTCTTTCAGTAGGGRCAATATGGTGGATTTGTGTGTTTCTGCTTGCACTACATTTKTGGAGACTATCGTCTACTTGTTGGGGCCACTATTGATATGCTTTGCGGCCACGATTATCATTGGTCTGTCGTGGGTTTTTTTCACTATTTATATACCCATGATGAAATTTGCTCTAGACAAACAAGAAGCCTCTCCACTGCGACGGTATGTTGAGATTGGTTTTAACGTGGGCTTTGTATGTTTCGTCTTGATAGAAATAATCTTCAATTACTACATGTGCGTGACAACCAGGAACTCGGGACCATCTAGTTCCTACAATGCAGTTGCTCGTGAATTGGCTGAATCGACCAATTTCGAATACCCTGACACGCCGGAAGAAGTTGCACAATATCGACGACACTTCAACGACAAGATGATGGTGAGGGTCAGACGTCGGGAAGCAAGGGATGCGGAGCAAAGACATCGAATGCGGAGTCATTCTCGTTGTTGCGACGCTAATGGCAAGTGTTCCGGCAACAAGATTCCAGCCGTTTCCCATAATACTGCGACCGGGAAGACAGCATCGACTGGCCACGTCGCCGATGTGGAGTTGGATCAGGTCCCGAGCAATAGCAACGCGGATGTAACGCTTCGAAAAAAGGCCAGGCAAAACCAACCAAAGAAAGATTCGAAACAACCGGGGGGACATGATGGTAATGCAAATAATACACATACCAGGAGCTGGATGTTTATGGCTCCCGACGAGTGGGGTTTTTGTACGAAATCGAATCAACCCAAACCACCTCGGTCTCATTATGATCACGTCAGCAAATCCCTAGTTATGTGTTTAGATCATTACTGCCCCTGGATGTTCAATGCAAGTAAGTGTCATATATGTTTGCAATCAAAAGTGGTAAGAGATAGAATATACACTAAAAATCCCTGCTTTCTCTTTCTTGTTCAACCATAAAAGTTGGTTATTTCAACTATCGATATTTTTTAAATTTCCTTATTTATGTTTGTGTTGCTATGTTATACGGGGCATTCATAAGTTATCGCCCCTTTATCAATTCGACGGGTTCCGTGTACAGAGATCAGTTATTACGGTATCGAAAAACCGGTGTTTGGATGTACATACATCCGTATACGCCAATGCCTTCCGAGCGGGGGCCTCTGACCCTCGGATTTATGCTGTGCTTGGCCGTGGGAATTGCGGTGGCATGCTTGGGAAGCTTTCACGTATAYTTAACGCTTTCTGGACAGACGACAATTGAGTTTCACGGAAACTTCATCAACAGGGCGAAAGCAAAACGAAGGGGGGAGAAATATCGCAATCCCTACGACATGGGTTGGAAACGCAATTGGCAACAAATCTATGGAGACTATGGAAACACTTTGTCGATGGTCATGGCCATGGTTATTCCTTCAAGAAGAGAACCTCACTTTTTGCCCCTTCCACTTGGAGGAGAGGCAGGGAAACGGAAGCATTTGCGTGCTCGAGATCAAGACGACGGGGATGAAATGACGAAGCCTATTTTAGGATCAACGTCTAATTTGTCTGATGCTGGGAATATAGTGTAGTGTAGCGCATTCGAGCGCAGCGACGGTCAAAGATATTTGAGTTTGTCTATTTAAATACGAAATGGAGTAGATCATAGCATCAACATGTGAACAGTAACATTTCTCTATCTATCTATCTTGACGGACTTCGCAATTAAACATCTCGGGAGACGTCCTGGATTTCGGTTTGACCAGAAAGTTTGGTGACCATAATTGTCGCATCACTCCAATGTACAACTTATACTATGATGACGATTCGTAGAAGGATTGGCAACATGTTCAATGCCATTGCCGCCCTTCAGTTAGCATCGCTTCTCAGTATTCTGCTAGCATAGCTGACAGTCACGACGTATGCAAATCATGTCAGATAGGAACTCGGACAGAATGCTCGAGTATGATACTGCAATCAGAGATGATTTGAGTAACAACACTCCTCCCCTTCTTCTATTTCAAACTCATCAAATACTATCCAAGAATTGGTCAGAGCAGTGGAAGTCGCTTTTGCACTTGTACATTGTTTTGAGGTGTACTCTTGCACTGTACGTACAGTACGTACCTACCATATCGCGACTAAAAACCTGATACCGAAGATATTGTTAGATATGATACAGTATCACACATCATAATTACGTACAGCAAGTTGCGGCTACCATGAAGTGTTATGTGTCGATATTGTTAGATGTGATATCACACATCATAATTTCGTACAGTAAGTTGCGGCTACCATCAAGTGTCAAGTGTCAAACTAAAAGTATCTGATTGCGGTATCTCACTCGATCAGCACTCTCGTAGTGCGAAGTTTCCTTTGATGAGTATTAGCTCTGTCTCTATATTTCTTGCCTCCACAGTTTCCCAGACGCATCCAAACCAGTCCCTCATCATTCCTCGTGTATCACAGATTCGCAGGCACAATTTCTCCTGGAGCAAAGCACTGTTGGTCATTCTTTGGCCGTTGGCCACAGATACTTTCTCCAGAGTTCCGCGTTTTGTGGAATCCTTTTCGCAAGTTCCCGCTCTAAAGTTTGCGCGAATGGGGGTCACACCCATAGGGGTCCGTTCTTCATCGAAAGCTACATCGTTGACGAGGAAAAATACAATGGATGAACCGCCCGATGTTCAGTCTCCATGGAAATTATTTCCATCATGGCAATATAATCTGTTGGTAAAAAAGCACGGTGCCGATAGKGTTAAGCTTATCTATATGGTGAGGCATGCAGAAGGGACGCACAATGTTAATCGAGACTTTAAGAGTATTGAGCAGCTCGACGCACGATTGACACCATTTGGGATTCAGCAATGCCGTGAATTACGAGATGAACTATTGCTTGTGAAGAATGGAACCACCGACAAGARATGCAGGGAAGARGCCGATACAGCATCTCGAAATGGTTGGAAGTACCATACTCAGGGCTTGGATCGTTTGATGGAAAATTTAAAGGAGACTCGGAGCCACGAAGACAAAGCCAACATCGATGGCCACAAGGATAACGATACTTGTGTTGTAGTTTCTCCTTTGACAAGATGCATCCAAACGGCAATGTACTCCTTTGAATTTTTTACTCAGGTGACAACAACGACAGGAAAAGAACAGGACTACTCGTCAACAAACGACAACACCAAGGTACCCTTTCTTGGTATCGAGGCTCTACGGGAAACGGTAAATTATAACTGTGACCGACGGCGGCGAATTTCTGAGGTTGCAAATGAGTTTCCAGAAATCGATTTTACGCACTGTCATTCAAACGAGGACGAGATATGGTTGTCGTATCGGGGGCGAGAAAAAGACCAAGAAGGCAGAGAAAGAACTTTTGTCGATGGTACTCTACTAGAAGGTGCAAAAAAGAATTATTTGGAATCGGCCCAATTGTACGCCGTGGCAAATCGGGGCAGAAATGCCATGGAATTCATACAGTCTCTGCCCCAATCCAAAATAGTGGTATGCACCCACTCTGCTTACCTCCGATGCATTTTGAACTGGGGACAGACCGGGGGCGTTCCAAAGATGTTCGATCAAAGGTTGGATGACAGAGAGGATCCAACGAGGCAGGACAAACTGTTTGAGTATTGTTTCGAGCAAAATGAAAGCATCGACCAAAGTTCCGAAAGCATCAAAGACCAAATATCCCAATTCGACCAAGCATCTTTTGAAAAATACATGCGAGAGGATTATGGAAATGCAGAATTGCGGTCTTTCTGTCTTTTGGTGCAGCAAGCATAGGGCCCAATGGCAACCAAATGCCACATTTGGCAACAGCAATCAACAACCATTGAACTCAGCGTATCTTTCTTTTGTGCGTTTGCACAACATCGTAATATCAGTGTAGTATTGATAAACACACGCGATCAACTACCAAACTCCCTGTTCTAGCTTCGTTTCATCGATGGATGTTAGTGTACAGCAGCATCACATGGCTGTTGACTCGBGGTCGAATCCTTCTAGTTTCCCAACAATATCGTACTTTCCCTTGAACGTATAGATCCAGGTGGCAAGAAAGGCACGATCCGCTATGCTCAAGGGCTTGTTGGCTTCCTCTTCCGTTTCTTCTTCGACCTTGTTGCGAGCCAGCAGCCGCGTTGCATCCCGGCCCGCAAAGATGTGGTACTCACAACCGGGCAGGTAGAAATTCCGGCCCTTGTAAACATTGAAGACCAATCCATCCGCTGCAAGAAGAATGGGTCCGTCTTCGTCGTTGGATCCGTCGTACGGGGCAAGCTCAGCCTCGGTCCAGTATTCTTTTGGTTCGATGTAGGCCCGTTTCGCCCGTTCCTCCTGGATCGCCTTGACCCGTGCCGCTTCTTCTTCGCGGAGTTTTCGCCGGTTCCTGTCGCCCGYCCCATCGATGTACAGCCAACCAGCAAACCCCGCAACCAGAGAGGCAGCACCGGCGAGCACTTCCGGTGACACATGCAGCACCGTCCTTTTGGTTTCGAGCGTCCTCGCTTTTGTTGCCAATCTGYCCGGGAACGGTTGGCGCTTCCCGCAGCTACCATTGTGTCTCGCAAGAGTCGTTGACACAGGATGATAATGCCGATGATTGCTGAGGATAGTGCTCTGTGGATGGAAAGCAATACTGTAGAATGGGCGGGACACAATCGCCAGGACAAAAATTGCTACCAAAGCTTTTCCTCGACCAGTAGGAAGAAACATGCTTACAGTTGTTGGCATCTTGTTTGCGATTGCTCCGTCTTGTGATTCTGCGTACTAATTGTTTCTGCTTAAGATAGAGACGACACTAAAATAAATGGTACGTGTTCTACTTCAAGGGTTGGCCAAACCAAAACCATCGTCGTTGACATCAAAACCTAGAGTAGACATGGGCTAGGCGACACTCCAAGTCGACGGTACGAGTTACGTACGTAGTGCAAGGACGAATACAGTAGTACAGAGCTCCTTACTCAGAACGATAGGTACTGTACGTACGGTACACGACGAAGAATTTCCAAGTCGTTCGTCCTCGTACTCGTACTCGTAGTTGGATTTGAGATGCAACCTTTCGCGTAACCTCAACTTGCGTGCACAAAACTGAACGAAGAGAAGACATGGTGACATGTGACATCGGACATCGCCCATCATTGGATGATGTAATATTATGTATCTTACGTATCTAAGATACTTTAACATGTAATATGATAATTTTAGGTTCATAGTATGGATCGGTACTTCGAGTACTCGTACGTACGTACGTCCTCGTAGCATTGCTCATTGCCCCCTTCGAGGCCGAGACCCGAGACACCAGTTGTTCTTCTTTGACATTTTGGAGCTATTCCTACTTGGCCGTATCCAAAACATTCCGCCAAAATGTACCGTACGGTGACGCTTCTTGTTGCAAATCCGGTGCACACTTCCAGTGAGTCCTTTCAGTCTACTTTCCCTTGATTTCCTTTCTCTCAGAATTTCGATGACGACACTGTTGTTGCCGCTGTATTTGACCCAGCGGTGATCTCTGTCAAGACCGACAAACTTCAGAGCAACAACGAAAAAAGAGCCATTGTCTCACACAGAACGATGATTGGCGCTGCCCTTCTTGCTGTATCATTCGCGTTAACACTTCCATTTGTTCGCGCATCCAATGATTGGATGTGGATAGAAACGCATCACTACACTGGTGAGCGGAGAGGACTACCCAGCAACGATTCTTACCTGTCAAGGAGGAGGCTTGAAAAAGAAACAAGCATCGGCAGGGACAAAACAATTTCCGATACTTCCTATGACTTTCCCTTTCAGAGTGCCGACATTGGTAGCAGTAGCAGCAGCAGAGACATTGGTTCCAAACAACACCAACGTCAAGCTTTTCCTTCTGAGACAGAATCCGGTAGGAGGAATTTTTTCTTTCCGATCGACTTTCGACGGCAGAAGGGTCGGCTAAACGTTGGGTTTTCGTTTGGTGACGACGATGGAGCCCGAAAGCGCGGACAACGAAATCGGCCCCCTCGTCGAAAGTCCCTTACCAATGGCATCAAGGATCGCAGCTTTCCACCGATGTCGATTGTATCTGGTAATTCGACCACGATACCTCCAGCGATGGCATCCGGCGGGGACCCAAGTGAGGGAACTACCGCTACGACAGCGTTGGTGGAGAAAACAAACCACGCTTTGGAAAAAAGACGAGCCACCTCTGCTACTCTGCAGCACGGAGATGCTTTCAGGGCGAGATCGAACTACAACGACAGCAACGTCGAGCTTTCTCTCTCGCTCGATCCGTTTTCTCTTGCGTCTCTGGTTCGAAACTTGGTGGCGAGCAGTGTGGGCGCGGGCTCGGTTTATGTCGGAACGCTCAAGCTATTGGGGCCCATGATACTTGCCAAGCAATGCCTGGCGTCGGTGGGATATGCCTTCTACGATTATTACAGCGGGCGATACCTGCCCCAAAAACAGCAGAAACGGGTGCGCTGCGTGCAGGAATACGAACTTATTGCCGCGGGAAGGGCAGCATTGCGAAGCCTTTTGCAATTCCTTTGCATGGGCCTCGTTGGTCAGGTTGTAAGGCTCGTGCTCGACCCCCACCACCGGAGTTGTACTCTAGGTCCGCCATGGCCTTGCCATTTATGGTATGGAGTGGTGTGGCTGGCCTCGGTTTGCGCGGCTGGATGCGCGTGCGAAGAGTGGGGGTTCGATTTTCTCGCGAAGAAGACCGGCAATAGATTCGCTCCCTCGTCTCTATCGGTCCTTTCAACTGCGACCGATGCCGGTCCGAGGGCTGACTTCTTCTTTTCATCCAAACATCACGTCCGCGAAGACTGCTTGCGGGGGCGACGGAAGCGAAACGTGGTCGGGCCACAACGGCGGTTCGTAAAAGGACCGAGCCGAGATCCAGAAAACTGGCTGAAGAGCATCATGTGCATTCTCCCGGACAGAGAGGATCCAATTCGTCCCCGGCAAAGTGGTACCAACAGCGGTATTTGCAGAAAAGTTTCTGGTGATGTCGATGTTCTCTTGTTCCCGTCTGTGTGGAAACCCTTGAAGTTTGTGATGTTTCTAGCTTTTACCAAGGCTATCTACGAAAGTTTTTCGGATTCGCCGCTCAGAGCGTCTGAATCTGGAAAACTCGATCTCGTACTGCGAACTTTTGTCCTTCAACAAACGTTGCACAGCGAATGGCACCGGCTGTTTGTGCAAGAACGGATGCTCTCATTGGGGGCTTGTGTGAGCGTGATCGGGCTGGTGGCTCTGATATGGTCACTCTACGCGGTATCAATCGTCGATCGCACCGCCGCTCTCTTGCTGACCCCATTCGCTGCAGCTCGGTTGATCACAAGCTACGTAAACTTTTTGGTCTCTTTCGATCGATCGACTTTTATCGACAATGGCGTTGCTTTCTCCTGACGGTATTCGCACGGTCTGACTTGGCATTTTGTGGGGTTACACAGCATTGTGTGAGGGCCAGTAGTTGCGGGAACTTTCCTTTTTTGTCTCGGTACACATGATGCTGCTACTGTTGTCATATTTAGTAAAAGAGAGACTAATATTTACAGTGCTAGAATAACGTCTTCTACAACAGTTCATGCAAACTATTTTGGCAAAATATTTTCCGTCGGCACGAGAAGTAGCCGATTGATACAAATGCACTATTTGTTTTGCTGGCGGATCTACAAATGCCACTGGAATATCGAATGGTTTTGATCATTGTGTGGTAAGGTAGCATATCATTGAATTTCGCCGTGCAGCCCTTCGATAAAACAGGATAATCTGTTGACTCAGTTACAGAAATGCAGCAGTTTTTAGCTTTCTGTCTTATTTATCTTGAGAATGGTCGCCGTGATCTTGTATCGGACGGTCGGAAAATTTCTCACTTGGATTTTAGATACCTTGTAAATTCAACGTAGGCGCTATCCAAATCCATAGAAAGTTGGCGAGAATCTTCTTCGGTGATCTCGTCAATGGCACGCATGCCATTCAGTTTTTGGAGCCATTTCTTAACCTTGTGATTCGGTTCAAAATCGTCGGGAATGTCTGGCAGTTTCGTTAAGGAATCCATGAGATCGCTTAGGAGGGGTTGAAGTTCGTCGACAAATCGCGTTTCGATCTTGACGGCGTCCATGGCGGTGATAAAGTTTTCGACCGTCTTTGCCACTGTCACGGCCACGTCGGCCGTTTGTCCCGTGGCCGTCCGGATAGGCTCCGGAACCCCCATGTTGAGAAGGCGCTCCGTGGCACGCGGACAATCCATCTGGTACAGTTCCATAAAGCTTTCCGTGGTCATATTGAGCTTGGGCAGGGCCGCCTTTTCGGCTAATCGGAATTGCGAAATAAGCTTGTTGCATTCCTGCACATATTCTTGTTGAGTTATTGCATCCCTCGAATAGGCGCGCTCTAGGTGTTCCGTTGCCAATATTATTGCATACAATGCTGCTTGATCGTCGTACGCCTGTCTCTCGCGAGACGAAGAATACAATTCCACTTYTTCTATTTCATCGTCGTTGTTGAAAGCCATTCTTTTGTTCTTTTCGGCGGTTTGGTTATTTATGAATTTCGTTGTTTTTAAAAATTGCTTGGTGATCACAGTCAGCGGAAAAACGAACGGGGAAGGGTTGTTAGTGTTATGTTTATTTGTGTCGAAGGCAAGGGTTGGGATTTGTTACAGTAGCGCCGTTGCTTTTGGTTACCGGTACTGCAGTGTACTTTAGTTCTTACTAGAAGTTCTTGAACAACGGTCAATTAAGTCGTGCGTTGGGCCGTACGGTATTCCTGGACCCCGGCCGGGAAAGCACCGAGAGTGATTTTTCGTACTAGGTGTACATACAAACCGTACCGCACGGTACGTACTCGTACTGTCAGATCTGTTCATCAATCCTTTCATCAACGCGAACTCGTCTCACTGCCGTACGATTGCGTAGGTACGGCACATACGTCCTTTTCATCTTTTTGTTCAATTACAGTGCGAGGAGTGCAAGTACTCGTATTCCATGTGTTAAAAAATGATTGACGATGCTTGGGAACGAAGAACAGAGTGAATGTAAAGATTTTTGGTCAGGCCTCGCTTTTGTCGAGAGGAAAATCCGAATGAATCATGAGTAGTGCTAAGAAAATTACTCTATCGATCAGTCTTTCTGCTGCGATAATCGARTGGCTCGATGCATCGGCCAAATCGCAATCACTGCCGAGCCAATCGAAGGTAATACGATGTTGCATCAACTGCGTTGCACTTGGCGATGTGAAAATGACGACAGACGGAAATGTTTCTCCTTCTGTGTGTCCTTCTGAATACCGAACACTAAATATCGAAGTCGCGCCCCAACAAATTGATTGGATCGACAGTGTTGTTTCAAAAATCGAGGGATCCAGTCAAAGCGAGATAATCCAGTCCGTGCTAACGTCTTGCATGAACGCAGACAAGGATGTGGTCTTCGGGGTCGTACGATGTAAAAGCAAAGTGACCGCCTGCGAGGGTGCACAAGCTGTCATCGATTCGTTATCAAAACAATATGGAAAAGATAATGTCGAGATAAAGGAGGAGATCAGCCTATTGTGATAGTTTACAAAATTGATATCACCGCAAGGATATAGTGTTTCGACAATTCATTCAAGGAATAAAACAGAGCGAAAGTGCAAACCTGACAGTGTTGGTCCTGCCTACTTCATTTGCTTTGAAAATACGGAAACGAAGTGATTGCTACTGTCACTAGCTAACTTAATTCAAGAATGCTATCAGAGATAAAGCTCACTTTACTCCAATCATTCATGGTATAAGTAGCTAGTAATAGTAGGGAGGACCAAAAAAATTTTAGTTTCAGTGTTTCTCTATGAGAAGGAGACCCAAAAGGAGCCGTACAATAACGCTTGTCACCAGGCTCATTGTCACCTCACTCCACTTGTCTATTTGATTGACAGGATGGAGGACTGGGAAGTAAGTGCAACTCTAAAGCAGCTTCCTTCCAGGCTGGCGTCAAAGCAGGGATGACACTGGTAGTATTACTTCTTGCAGGTATGCGGCCTCATTACTAGTAGATCTAGGACACTTGGTTTTGCTCTAGAATGTGTCACAAGTAGATGCTTGTTGCAAGAAGGCACCAACTTTCACACCCGTTTGAAATTCAATCAGCCTCTCTATTTGATTTTGCTCTCAGGTGTTAGGGAGTGCTTGTAGTATTAAGAGCAGCAATGGATTGCATTCGAGGTACTTGGTTTAATTCCCTCGTCTCTGTCTCCTTTTCTACTAGTAGTACCACCATGGTTTCAATCTTTGGTGTGAACTGTCTCTTTCAATCTGTACTTTGATTGCACTTGACATCTTGTCTCTATTCTTTAGTTCTCTACTACTAGCTAAGCGCCCTGGGTTTGACCTTTGGCAATTTCATTGTAAATGTAACCTACTGGTATTATAAGCGGAGACGATAACTCTTCTCTTAATCTATCATTGGGGAGTCGTGTTTCCCTCTGTTTTGAGGAGAACAACGTATGGCAAGAACTTTCTAACGTCGTTATTGAATTAGAAATAAGAAGTATCGTACTGTAAGGTGCTTCGTGGAAGTACTACTTTTTTTGTACTTAAACTTTCTTAGTCGTAAACGTGTTTGAGAAAAATCGACATCATAGTTCTGAATTTACGATATTTTCCACCGCCATGTCAACGAGTTTCATCAGAAGTAACCGTGTGCATTTTTGATTGAGCATGCACGGCTCATCACTATTAGCATGGATCTTTTCATCCATTACTGGCTCAAAAGGGAAAGTATCATCTATCGGACACTTCGACAAATACTGAACAATAGAACGCACAATCTTGGCAGTACTTTACCATGGCGGACGGAAGAGGAAGTAGTGGATACAAATACGGTTCTGTTGACAACAACGATGAAGAAGCGGGCGTCGATGAGAAAGACAAGAGTTTCGATGAGTCGAACCTCTATTTTTACAAGGAAGAGGATCTGACGAGGCAGGAAAAAATTTCCAAGTTTGTTAAGTTATTTGTCCCCATCATACTTGCTGTTAGTATGGTTGGTGGCTTGGCTTATATTTTATTTCATGATTTCGGAGATCTTTATCCCGGACCGGGAGAAAAATCTCATTCGGCAGGGAGGGTCAGCCAGCCAACGACGGTAACATCAGATGATTATACGCCAAATATTGCAAACATGAGCTCCTCTTCGAATTCCTCTCATGGAAGCTCAATTCCGGTTATTAGCCAGACGAAAACATCTTCGGGGAATTCCTGCGAGGCAAATCCTGGATGCGCAGCTTTGGGATTGACGGGAAATTGTTGCCCGACGTCAGAAGGGATTAAATTAGGTTGCTGCCACTAAGGAATGATATTCGGTTTTAAATTATGAAGCAGATATTCGAAAGAGTTATTCTTCATAAATAGAACCTGGAATATATGTACTGCACTAAACAATAGCTCTAAGTCGCCACCATTAACAATAATGAACATGCCATTCTATTTTAATTCAGTTATCATGCGACACAGCGGCTGTAGCTGCACCCCCGATATCAGGCAGAGTCTGGCCTAAAGGATCCATCTTCGACAAGGGATCTGAAGTTGCCTTATGTTTGTCTTGTCTAGAAACTGCCGACGTGGCGACAGCGGTTTCTGTTGTTGGTACGTTTGTGCTGTTACTTGGGCCATTTCCAAGAACTACTACAACATTTTTCGCCTCTCCTGATGCAATACTTCCGGAAACAGCCGGAGGTGGAGAAGGATTATCATTCAGATCATTCGTGGCGTTGTAAAACCCACCAGAAGGCATGTACGCAGCCCCAGAGGGTGGGAGGTTAGGTCTTCCTCTTCCACTGAAAGCGCCCCGACCCCCACGTCCACGACCTCCTCCAGGGTAACCTCCAGTGCTAACAGTATTTACTCCACTGTTCGCTTCTTGTTCTGCAGGCCTAATCTGTTTATGCTGAACCTTCAGTCGTTTATTTCCAATCTATATGATGTTTGTTCAGACGAGAGATGCAAAATGAACGGAATTGCGTAGTATACCGTGAAAGACAATTTGTRAGGCATTTCAGTGTGGTCCGAGAAATCATGTGTGCGAAAATTGTTCTGTCTCCACCAAACCTTAAATCACACAAAGCATAACTTACTGCAAACCCATTCAATTCCTTAATGGCAAGTGCAGCTGCATCGGGGTTGTCATAGGAGACAAAACCGAAACCACGACTCCTTCCACTATCCTTTTCCACCATGATCCGTACACTCAGTAAACGCCCATAGGGGCTGAACAATTGATACATGTCCAAGTTCACAAAATGGTTGGGAATATGAAAAATGAATAGATTTGCTCCATCCGGTCCTTTGTTGGAACCTGTGGTCTGGATCGGAGGCCCTGGAGAATTCGTTGGATAATTAAAACCTCCATAAGGGCCAGCGTTAATATAATTGGGTGGAGGACGATATTGGCCTCCCGGGTACGGTACAGGCGGTCCGCCGGATGTCCTTAACGGTACATGTGTAACATTTGCATTGTTGCCATAGGAATCGGGTGGTGGAGGTCCGTACCCCCATGCTTGGGGACCAGGTCCCGCACCATAAATTTCTTGTGGTCCATCTAGTGATGAATGAGGTACAGAAGTATCATCAAAAGAGGAAGATCGATCAGGACGATGTTGAATTCCCGGTACAAACGGCATCCCTCCATGTGCTGGTGAAATAGAGTACGGTGCATTCCTAAATAGTTGCAAACAAGAAAGTTAGAGGAAGACATGAGGTGGCATTCCATAGGCTTGTAAACGTATTASAACATATTTTATGTGGTCATTTTTCTTACCGATTTTCATTCCATGCTACAAACTCTTCGTTTCCATTGTTGCTATTGAATGTAGAACTATTATTTCCACTGGATGATCCACTGGGCCTCCCACTTAAAACTGGATATGCCCCTTGAATGTACATTCCATTTGATGAAGCATATCCAGAGGGAACTGGACTCATACCCGGATTCATACTTGTATCCCCACCTCTTGGTGTATTTAGGTAGGCTGGAATAGCGCCGGCAGTCATACGTGGGAAAAGGGGCGATGCCGGAGGAATCCCGCCCATACTTTGAGTTGGACTACTCGGTGGTTGCAGAGTATTGTTTCCGGCGTAAGGATGCATCCCTTCATTTGTGAAGGGACTATTTTGAAAAGCCCCTACGGACTGCGGCTGAAAAAATGACCCACCAGCATTGTACGTTGCCCTTCCGTTACCACTATTTGGGGACGGCGACTCGGGTGTTATTTGAGGGTTATTGTTGTAAGACCCATAATAGGCAGATTGCTGTGGAGTTTCGTGGGGATGAATTACCTGGGGATAGCCATTTGAGGTTCCTGGTGTTGGATCTCCATTCTTTGAATGGACAGGGTCGTTSATTTTTTCTGGAGGAGTAATCTCAGCTTTGCTGTGATCAGGCGTTTTGGATGAGTCCTCCCTCCCTGAAGATTCCGCTGGAGCATCCATTTTTTAAATGTCCGAAAAGTTACTAGTGCCTTTCCGTGAGTGAGACAATCGGGTCGTATCTCGAATCGACAGTGTTGGTCGCCACAGATATGAGAGTTGCAAAATGTATTCAGGATTTGATTGATATCTTGTCTTTCGAATCAAATTGATGCGTATCAATAGCTACGTAACGAGGATGAACTTGCGTCACGCCCCAATCAATACAATTCAAATTGCTCGATGGAAATGCGAGTGAAATCCCTATCAAATCCTTGCAGTCAACGCTGAATAAAATGATTTAGTGTATATTGACGCTCCGATTACTGGTTCGTCAATTGCGAGATTAAGAGGCGAGTGTGAGAGACTTTAGACAGGTTCCACCTTTTCTCTGTCCAAGAAAGGTTGGTATTCTTCTCTAGTTTTTCATCAAGGAGAGACAACAATTAGTAAAGGTTCGCGTAGCAATAGTAGCGAGAACGTTGTCGTGCACTAACAACGGCACCGGGATATCATTTCTTCCTTCGCGTACTTGCATATCCAGACGCGTTGTGACAGATTGTTGCGATGCGATGCATTTATTGCTTTCGATTCTGGGGTTCCCACGGAGTAGTAATAGGGAGTTATTACGTACGCTGAAGATACCAGGCGAAACCGAAACAATTCAAAAACCACTATGCCCCCTCGAGTTCATATTAAATGAGTTACATAAGGGTATTCTGAATCGGACATATGTGGGACAAAATCCGTAGAAAGCCGGCATGACGCTTGATCGCGAATCTTTCAATCAWGCGCATTTTCGAAAGAAGCTTCGAAAACAAGCTTCGAAAACGAGGAACTTCTTTGGTCGTATCGTACGGTATGGAACGATTAGCACGGTTGTGGATTCTTACCTGAAAGGCTCTATTGAGACAGTGACCGACAAAACAGAAGATCTTTGTGAAGATGTTGTTATTGATTACAGTTGCGAGAGAATGATGTAGATTCCTTCTAATTTGTGCTTTCATGGCGTCAAATCTGTCCTGGGGAAGTTGGAAGAGAATGAAACGACAACTCGAACGAAATCTTTGCCGTCCGTGCACGAAGTACTATTATCATTGTTCGCTTCGCGCGTTCCCTGTACAGTTACAAATCCCAGTGACAAATTTGACTTTTTAGAACGTTAGAAGAATAGTGCACGAAAAATTCGGGAGTTCAAAATAGAATAAGAAGTGATTACTGTACGTACCCCTTTACGCATACGTAAGCATAACCATATCGTAGGCTGCTACTAACCTTTTGGACCAATGGTAGATGCCAGGGATCTAAATTATGACCCCTGGTTAGATGATAGGTACCGTACAAGCATGGCCCTTGGGGGGTAARTACGAGTACCTATGAACTAAAAACAGTACCGTAAGTACTTACTGATATGTAAACTTTTGATGACCCCTGCTTTGCTCCTACTTTGGGTACGTACCGGTACGAACAGTACAGAATGTTTGGCATCACGCCTTTCTTTCTCGACTCGACCAAATACCAACCACCAAGCCCTCATACGTATCGTACGTTCTATATCATCATACAGTAGTGTAAATATCGTTAACGCAAACGGTACGTAGTCCAGTCCATCCGGATCCCTGCCTGCGCTGCCTCGGAACGTACTTGTACGCATTAGCCCCTCAGCCATCAAAATAAAAAACAGAAATCTGAACTGAAAAACTCAAAATCCTCGCTTACTACGTCGTACAGGTACATGACATTCCCAAAATCGAGTACGTTCGTAACAACTCATCCAGCAATACAGAACACTGTAACAGTCGAAACATCATCGAACTGTATATCGCAGATCAAATAATCACAACAGCATTGATTGCTGGGTTCAAGTCTTTGCAAAAGCATCCACTCCATTGATACATCTCCGTAGTAGTTTTCAAATTGGATCAAGAAAGAATTTCACTGCTTTCAAACAATGGTGCTGTTACGCATCAACAGAAACGATTGTTTTTTTAAGGACCACATTGCTCTGCTCCTAATTTTGAGCATGACAGCARTAAATGTCAGCCACGGATTCTCGTCATCTTCCATCTCGTCAATCAGAGGTTTTAGTCATTCGCTTCTGTTGCAATCTGTATGTAGAAGTGATACATGGTCTGTAAGAAGGTGGGCGAGAAAAGTTCCTGAATTTACGGTTGATGATGACGACAATTACGACAGTGGAAGTAGCAAACGTCGTGTGTATGCGCCTCCTGACTTCACAATTGATGACGATAGTACTGATTCGGGTTTGGGTGCCAACAAGAACGACAAGAGGAGCCCAAAAATAAGCGTGGCGAAAAATCGATTAGATGTACAGAAAAGAAGTGCTAATTCCAAGACGATACGACGACCTGCGAGACGAATCAAAAAAGTCAAAGCCTCCGAAGCACCAAGCATGGTGGGTACCTCATGGATGCAAAAGAACGCCCAGTTTTCGAACGAAGATGCCAATGTCAGTGTTGAGGATGATAATACTGAATCTCCGGCACCTCGAAAGTCTTCGAACAAATTTAAGAGGGAAATAGGAGATACAAAAACCTTTCGCCAAGATTTCCGTCAGACCCGTGTCTTTGTCGATGGAATTCCGCCTGGTGTCAGCTGGCAGGATCTGAAAGATCACTTTCAGGAAGCAGGAAATGTCGTCTTCGCATCGGTTAGTATTGATCGAACTACTGGGCAGTCGAAGGGCCACGGGATCGTTCAATTTGAAACAACYACCATGGCACAGAATGCGATTCACATCATGAGAGACTTTCCGTTAAACGGCAGCTCATTGTTTGTTCGAGAAGATGTACAACAAAATAGTAACCCAGATGCTAGACTGCGATCAAACTCCCGGGAAAGTAGAGCAGCCAATCCACCCACCAAGTGGAGGTGTGCGAACGAAGATAATGCAGAGCACATGTCAGTTGATGAATTGCAAGCGATCGAGACTTTGATCAAAAAGCGCGATGATTCTAGAAAGCGACGGAACTACGTCCTTTCCGATAGACTGCGCGACGACTTGAAATCGAACCATGGAGTATTTATTGATGACCGTCTCAAAATGTGGTGGACGTCTGTAGATGGAAAGAAAGTTCCTCAATCCATTCAGGACATCAAGGGAGACGGGAGGTGGAATTTGAAACCCTGGCGTCAGATCCCTACGACACCTGAAAACGATGCTTGCATCAATCCTGATTTTGTGGAGGGGCTTTTGAAGCAGCGAGATATTGCTAGACGGGAAAAGGACTTTAAGACGGCTGATATGCTTTTAGAGCAGGCCCGAACGTCACCGGACGGTGATTTTGAATTGCGAATTCACGACGAGAGTAGGACATGGAGAGCTTGGACGGAAACCCGACCGCCCATGAACCGACCATACGAGAAACAACGAACTGGAATGCCTTCGGACCCTGTCGAGGCCAAAAGGACTGCAGCAAGAGAATGTGCGGCTATAGTCAAAGAGCATGCTCCGGAGAAGCTTGAAGAGATTGTGCAGGTGTTGAAGAGATATCCGGGTAGAGAATTTCAGGTATTGAAACGGCTTAGACAGCAATATTTAACTTAAACGAATTACAATCAGTTCATAACTGAATCTTTTGTACAGAATCTCTGCCGGTCTTGTATTCAATTCGATCCAGTTGCCATCAAATGCTGGGGAGTGAAGATAACTTGTAACAGCTTCTAATTTTAATTCTACAGGATTGCGCTAATTTCTTTTATACAGCTGGTTCTGTTTCACCCTGCATCTGCGTGTAAGGTGTCGACTCAGATGAAACCGGTGCCAAATACGGATGGTGGCTGATATCATCAATGTGTTGAGCAATACCCTCTTCGTGTTCCTCCCGTGGATAAAAAGTGCAACACTTGCAAAGCTCAATATTATTTTGGTTTCCTTGATGCAGTGGTCGAAAACTTACGTTTTGTAGTACAGTGTTGTCGAGTTGACCAACGTTGGGGACGAAAACATGTGAGGATGAGTGCTAAAAAATATATCAAAAGAACACAACGATGGCATTAAAAACCCACGGTAAATCGTTCTCCGTACCTGACTTCCCCGAACATTGGAATATTTTTCACACCACTACCTTGCACGCTGGTCCAGCCTTTCGCATCAAATCGTAAACGACGCGGATGGACTTGAGCTTGGCCACCGTAGAGTAGCAACCTACCGAACTCATTTCTACTGACAACCCACGCTCCCATCCCCACTAGAACCACGACGATGGGAGCCATCGCAACGACAAAAATTGCTGTTGCAATATCCACATGTCTATTCAGAGGAATGATCTCGCCGATCACAACGACGAGCACGATGCTCAAAAGTGCTGCCAGAGAATATAGATTCCCGGCCGTCAATTGTGACTCAGTTAATTGGTAGTATCCCACTTGATGTCCGTAGACTATGTATATCAAGGACGCCGATGCAATGCTCAAAACCATTACAATGGGACAGACAATCATTCGCCATTGAATATTATCGTGCTGGTAGTCCAGCTTGAGACACAATAAGGACATTGCCACAAATATGAGTATCCAACTAATGAGCCTCAGAACGTGCTGTGTTCTGCAAATAATTCCGTCGATTATCCCAACGAATACCATTACCCATATGGGGAGGAAACAATACGTCATAGAAAATTTCCCATTTGCCAACCGTAGGTAAAAAAGAATTTCGAATAAGAAAATGCCAAACGAAATGAGCCCAGTTTTGAGCCCAAATTTTAGCGAACGTTGCAACAGCGGCAAGTATTCGGTCCGGTCCAAATGATCACTCGAGTCCGGGCGCTGTCGACTTTCGTTGGCCTCTGCAATGAATGAAGATAACGCCTTAGCGGAGGAAATATGGCACCAAAAGAGACCCAGGTGCGATAGCCACGACGGGAGTAGAATGAACCAATACGGTAGATTCGACAGCAAGTTTATCCACCTCGCCATTCCAAGCAATACCGTCAGCGCGAAACCAATCGAAACAATCAACTATTTCATTTGAGTGCAGAGTTCGAAGAAAGTTATTGTATGGTGGAGTCACGGGCACAGAGCGGAAAAAGACAGCGCGCAAAACGGTTCCGAAAAGTGATGAGCGAAAACAAGGACAAAAGGGGTATACGGGAAATTATTTATTTGGAATAAAAGCTTACCCAGGTTCTCGTGAGGGGTTTCAGTACTTGTAAGGCAGACCTTCGAACGCGGTAGATTTCTTCAGGGATTTCTAGAAGTGGAGAAGAGTTTCCCACCGAACCCTCCCCAGCGCTCGCTCCGAGTTCGTCCCGTCCGGATAAACGATGAGACCGTCGCAAGGAATGGAGAGATCGACTGCCCTCTCCCATCGAGTTTTGATAGGAAGCCGTCGAGTTTCCTCCAACCGATCGTGCTCCCTCATCCCGTATCTGCGTGTACGATGAAGTGGGCTGGTTATTGTTCTGGTTGTTGCTGATGTTGGCGCTGAAACTTGTGCTATCGGGTGCGGGATCATCCGCGAGACTTCCATTCATCGTTGGCGACTGATTAATAATCTCCCCACTGGGACCCCCAAAGCGTTGATTAAACAACGATACAGCAATGGGAGAAGATGACTGAGAAGGTCTTCTTTCACGAAGGTTTGAATTGTCTGAAGTGCTGCTGGATCGTCTGCTGGACGATTGATGGTTTGCTGATGACGCCGTCGCCGAGCCTCGTCTTATTAGGGGGTCTGTCTCTTGACCTGCTCTAGCCGTCGTCGTCTCACCACCAATTTTCCAGTCAGACTTTTCCTTTGATCCAAAAGACGAATTTCTCATTTGGCGCCCACCGTGGTGGTCTTCAGAGTGAGTTTAGTAAGATTGCTGTTACTCGAAGGCCTTCGACAGTTAGAATTAATCTCGATGAGATAGAACTGTCGTATCGTAATCACAGTATTTAATTTCGTTCCTCTTCTCGGCCAACTTCGATTTTTTCATCAGTAGATGATATTACGATACGAAGTTTCGACGTACCGATCCATCTGGACCGGCGATTACGAGTACTAGGGTACGAGCACGTATGACTTCCTCGAATGCGGCATTAGAGCTATTAGAAAAGGGACCGATTGGCTCGGCGCTGGCACGCTCMAAGTTGTGGTCGCGCGGCAAGAAGCATGTTCTTGCTGTAGAGATTAAGTACGTGCTGTACCTAATAACAGAAACTACGAACTACGACGTTCTGTAATAAAATAACATGCAGTTCTGTAGTACTGTACGGTACCGTACTACTAGTTTTTTTACTGCTGTAATGCTGGATGGTACACCGTCATTAGTACGAGTGCGTAATATTATTTTTTTTTCGTCACATTTATTTACGGACTACTAAGCCTTGCAGGAAACTACAGTACGAGGTACAAACCCTAATGAGGTGGAGACAGGTCCGGAGCCAGTACAAATTTTACACGGCTCTACGGAGGGAACAATACACCTCATTAGGGTTCCTGACTTTTAAAAAAAAAACAATAAGTATTTTTATATCAATATATTTGGTAGCACTAATTTGTACATTGGATGCTACAATACTGATATGGATAACTCTAATTAAAAAAACACTTGTTGGTCGACTGATCTGAGACTTCCGGATCCCCTTCTTATTACTATTATACTAATCATCATGAAGTTATTCCAGTACTATATGTGTGGAGGGGAAGTCTCCCAAATTGGTCTGTCTGGAGGGTGAGACAACCCTCATGCTGGTGTTTTTTTTTTCTGACTAGTAAAAACTGCACGGTTTTCTTGTACTCATAACCTAAAAAAAATCTTAATATTATATTTTACCTCGTGAACTAGAAGAGGCACTTGGGTGGCCGGAACCATAACTTTTTGTTGGAAAGTATGCTTCTAGCTGCTCCAAGGGGCGGCACTTCCCTCTGAGGAGGTTTCGTGGAAGTGCGACCATGGTGTTGTTTTGGCTGAGAAATTAATTGAAATAGTTGTTCATAGTAGTTTGTGTGGTACGGGTGGTTGCGGTAGAGACCAAAGAGAGCTTTGGTGAGGCAGAGGGTCTGTGTCATTTCTTCTTGGAGTACGCATCAAAGATCAGCCTATCTTGGGTGACRCTCTCCAGTGGTTGTTTACTATGAAGCAAAGGGGGAAAGTACTGGGTAATAGGGCAAGTGTTGGAGACCGATGCACCTGTAGCTTGAAAGACACTCGCCAGAATCGTTTTCTCGTAGGCTTGATGATAATAAGAGAGCATGGAGGTAGGGGTATTCATTAAGAAGGCTTCCATATTTTCTGGGAATAGGTGGACATGGGACAGACATGTTTGAGATTTTAAAGCAAGTAAGGTCCGAACTTTCATCACTACTCGCTGTCAATGCTTTGCTTGCTTCTGAGGAATTGTGGAGCCATGAAGATCTTCATTTCGTTGTTCCCATAATGATATATAGGAGGTAAGAAAGAACTCGACAAGATAACCTCCTAATACAAGCGGGGAGTAAGAGCCAGAATGAAGATCAAGATCATTGAACCACTGGGGCGAAGCATGACCAGAAAACATGTGGTGCCAACCAATCTCACTCTGAAAATGAATAACGGGTTCTTGTACTCATAACCTATCTTGGATACAATCCACACATTAGGGTTCATACCTCCTACTACTGTAAAAAAAACATTATCTGTTCTTGCTGTACCCTTTCAGGTTCGAATTAAGACGTGACAGCTTTTTAACGGTAGGGATTCTACAGGACTCTACGTGTGGAACAATAGTCTTAATTCAGACCACAATGGGCAAGCTGTCACTTAATTCCACCTGGAACCAAAAAGGAACTATTTTATATCGAATTATTTCCTATTTCAGAGTACCAAGTACTTCCGAGCTGTTTTTTTGCTCACTTTTTGAGAATTCGAATGGGCGAAACGAAATCGATTTCCGGAGACTAGTTATTACCATGGAATAAAATCGAAATCGGAATCGATTCCAAGAACAGATTTCTCTTAACATAAAATAACTAAATCGCTTACTACTGGGGCGCTCTCTACTAAGGCGCTAACTGGAGCGCTCTAAGGCGCTAACTACTGGGCTTCACTCTTATATTTCTGAGCTCGGAGCTTTCCGAGCTCGACGGAGCTTTTTTCCTCTCAGAATTCAGGTCAGCAAATCGAAATCGACGTCCGGTCACTGCTTATTTGCATGGAATAAAATTGAAATCGGAATCGATTCCAAGAACAGATTTCTCTTAACATAAATTACACTTACACTTACACTTCAGCAACTTCACCAACTACAGGATCAGTATCAACTAAGCCTTTCACTCCCTCCAGTACCTCAACAGAGATATTGRAAGCAACTCTCTCTTCTTCACTCAAACTGGCAAGGAAGGACAGTGCTTGGTTCTTCAATCTCTCCCTCTCTCTTCCATAGGCAGTTTCTCTGATTGTTATCTCATCATCTTTCAGTCTCTGCAACAGAGCCTCATCAGAATCAGTCCAAGAAGCTGATGGAGTGGTGGGATCATTTTTCACCTTCACCCACATATCCAATAGCTTTTCTTTCTTTSCAGGAATTTTCTTTTGCTGCTTCCACTGGCACAAAACCTTCAGAGTAGACACTGGGAGGGTCTTTGCATCTTCATCCTTCTTAACATCTTTTCCCTTTGAGGCCAAATTCTGAATCAAACCAAGAGCTTTACTATTCAAAACTTGAGCTGCTTTTGCAATCTTCTTCTTYGCTTCCAAGTGTTGAATCTCATCTAAACGCCGGGTTCTTTCCTTTGCGATGAAGTAATCTTTCGTGTTCAGTGTTTCACCGCCTGTTGCGATAAAGTGCTGRCTTGAATATTTAACYCCTGCAATTGCATCTTGACGTGCTCTGGTATTTGGTTCCGTCACTTGATCCGCCAACTGCTTGCTCTTTCGGGGGGCGTATTTCCTAAACACTTCGCCATTGAAACCAGCATCGTTCAATACCTTGATTGCTGCGGAATTCTTTTTCTCATGTGCTACTAGTGCAGCCACGTTTGGATCCGTTGATAAATCAACGCAGCCGTCTGGCAAAAGAATCAGTTCGTGTTGAACTTTTTCATCCTGAAGGCAATTCCGAGTGAATGGTGAAATCCCAATAGTTCGCCATACATCTTTGCATCGGTCTATGGAAAAGGCTTCATCGAAAGCAAAATCCAAAGCAACGTTTTCATCCCACCCATCTCGCTTCCCAAAAACTAAGAGGGGGTAATCTGACTGCCGAAGATTATCGTTGTTCATGCGTCGGTGATGTGMGAGTTTTTCAAGATTATTTCTGTACAAGGTTTTGAAATAACCATAATTGCGATCCGTTGGCTGGGTGACATGCGTTGTATTAGGCACTCCAGGATGAAGCAGAAAGCCACGGGTTGCAAGGCTCGCTAATAATGCTTCGTTGTTTCTTCCAGGACCGCTATCAACAATCAACATCACTCGTCTCCCTGGGACATTCGCTGCATCAGGATAAAGCTTTACAATCGCATCCATAACATACTTTTCGAACTCTTCCCCGTCCATTCCGGCATTCACATTACAGTTCACCGTCGCTCCGTTGCTTGTGATACAGTCACCACCATACTTCCCTTTCGTGTTTTGAATACCGTTCACAAATAATTCATGAATTCGTTTCTTCTCTTCTTCGGTGGCAGTTGATTTTAATTGGAAGTGAGGCGGTAAAGGAAATCCGGCGGCATTGCTCCCTGCAACCAAAGTGATTCGTGAACTGCTTTTGTTTGTCCTGTCAGCTCCGCATCCAACATATTTATCGGCAGATCCATACGCTGTTGAGGGCCGTCCTCCAGCTTGACTTCCATTCCCATCAAGTGTCAACCCTGTTCATCCAAATTGATAATTCGATTTAGTTGACCAGGGAAAAACACTAGCTCACCTTCAACAATTTCATCGTCTCTTTTCATTCTGGCAAACMCATTTGCGACAAGAGTGTCCTTTAGTGTGTTAAACCAAGTATTAATGTTATTGTAGGTAGTCCACTTCAGTCTACGCTCTTCAATCTTTGTTCTGCCGTTTGCAACTTTCAAGTGTTCTGCGAAGGTYGGCAACAAACGCCGGTACAGACTCACAAAATCAGTCAACAAGCAGGGGCCTGGTAAAAGACACGCTTTCAACATGGATACAAAACCTTTGCGTTGGGGAACCGTCTCCTTTTCCTCACACGCAAGAGCGACAAACGAAGAGACCGCATCAGCTATTGCCGCTTTGATTTTGGGGGGTAACAAACTTTTCCGCCCCCGGCCRGGGGGCCCAAGACYGTCCTTCAAATGCCGTCTAACGGTGTTTGCCTTCAAGGAGGTGTTGTAAAGCAAGTTAACTTGAGACACGATGCTAACAACGGAGGAGCGGGACTTTGGTGGCAAATTTTCCTTCTCGTACCTGACCTTCTTAGCAGCCGCCTCATACGCATCATCCTGAGCTCGTTTCTGAAGAAACTTGTTTACCGTTTTGATATGAGCTTGTTTAGGAGTATCTGGTCCCTCATCAAGTAGTTGCRGAGCTAGTGAGCCTGCCTCTGTAGTATCATCTTTCCTTACTGACGACTTGGTGAGAACTGCTATTTTAGCTTCCAACTCCTCCAACTTCATACCTGATATCTTCGCTACTAGCTCTTCCAAGTTGATCAACGCCACTTCCTTGGAGGAGGTCAAAGCTGATGGTTCTTTCTTGGAGGACATTGAACACTCAAGATAAGTAGGGGGGGCCTTAACCATCCTTTCCATGCACCTCTGCACTCGTCGTTGCAAGGCTTTGTTGTTTGCCTCCTCTTCACTGAACTGAGCAAATATCATGGATCTTTTAACAGAACACTGGAGACCCCTGGACTTTGAACCACGCAAGTTCTCAGCAGCAAGGGTTGTTCTTTCACAAGCCGCGACCGCGCGTCCTGTTCTTACTGATCCAACTGCAACTGTGTCCTTTCTCACTGCTGGCGTCGACCTTGTTGATGTTGCTGCTTTTTCCCCTCCTTCCTCATGGTGTTCTTTGTTGCAAATTGCCAACCCCATTCCTGATTCAGCACGCGTTTCCACGCATCCCTTGGTAATGGACCGGATCGATAGTGCTACTGGGAGTACAGCGCTAGCTCTGGGGGGCCCTGGCATGCTTGTTTTCATCTTCTTCTTGCTGATATTGCTCATTTCAGGGCTGAAAAACACTCAAAAAAGAGCAAAAACTGCTTTTTCTTTCAAAATAACCGGTCGATTGCAACGATACTTTGTGATCAAGTCTCCTTTGATGTATTAAGGACGTCCGACACACTGGTTGGCTTCGTTATGGAGGGGAAGATGGTTTCTTTTTAGTTACACTGTGGAGTTCGTCGTCGCTGTTTTCACGTTGATTTTCGACTGTAGCTTTGGTATCCTGTTGCTCCAAAACCACTTGGTCGATCGATCCGATACTTCCGTATCCTTGAGCCCTTGTTGTAAGGATTACAACGCTTGTCTTGTGAGCGCAATTGGTTGGGTATTGATAAAGAACTAAGGAGGTGACAGCTTGCTTTGTTGAGGTTGATTAAATGAGAAAATTTTGTATTTTTCGTGCGCTCAGAAATCAACAAGCCCGAAAAGGTTCTCTGACAGGAAACATATGCAATATGGACATGTATCGAAAGAGGAGGGAAAACCCTTTCTGACTGATYGATTCTCTAATTCTGATTGGTCCTTGTGCTTGAGTTAACAAGCAAGCAAAGTTAGCAAAAAACTGGCGCGTTTTATGTACTCATAACCTGTTAGAAATTGATAGTCTTAATTCGAACCCAAATAAGTACTGTATTCTAAGCAGCATAGTCCAGAGCAGTCCTATGGTACCGGAAACTATTTTTTGCAACTAATATTGCAAAACCTTCAAAATTGGGGCATAACCTACCACCAAGGCTATTACACTTACTCGACCCACTCTCCTATTTACTACCGTATTCACATCATGTTCTACATATTTTGTGGTAGGAATTCTACTGTGCAACCGTACCAGCACTTCAGTTTTGGTCGCTTCCATAAGTATTCTGGTGCCCATTGCTTAACACAGTCCAGTTTCTTGTACGTAAAATGTAACTGTTTTGCAACTCGTCCCACTTGGGAGTATTCACTCCTGCATTGGTGAGACTCAGATTTTTCTTTGTGCTATCCACCAGCTTACAAAATGAAGCTCCAAATTAGCAAATTAACAGCAAATCAACACCAGCAGCAAGTAGTACTACATCACAAAAAGTACTAATYGCGACCCATAGCAAACCCCCTTAGTAGCAACTGTTTTTCCTGTCCTCCATAATCCGTTACAAACAATGGAAGACAAGAAACAGTGTTGGTTAGTCAGTGGAACTTGACAAACCTGTTTGATAGCATTTTCTGTGTTCCAACGGAACCACAGGACCAGTACCAAAGAACCGCATACAAACTATTATCAGAAATTTACAGCTCTGACAGCTTCTGCTCACTTTCCAACTGTGATCAGTACTGAGACCAGTGCATATGCAACTACCCCAGAAAATAACTTGTCCAACACARACAACTTATTATCTACTGTATCTTCTACCATGGACCAAGAAATGCCTCACGTAGAAACACATTCAACTTCTCAACTTGATGTGAATGATCTTCCATTCACATCCCCACTGCCCTCCCAGATTTGCAGAAAAACTCTAACTCATTCCAGTTAAGGGACTGAAAAGGAAAATTTTCAAAAATTAACCAGCAAATTGAATGATTTCCATCTTCACCATGATGATCACCATCTTTCATCTTTGAACACATCTGATGCAAGCACATCCAGTTCATATTCATCTTCCACCACCACCACAACTTGCCCCACACAGATTACTTTTATCAGTGACAGCAAGGGCCTCATCACTAGAATCCAATCCAGATGTGAATACATAGTGCTGCACACAGAGGTATCATATAGGCTCGGCTACTCAAAGAAACATGATCCAGTTGTACATTTGTAATACTCAATATACATACAGTAATATAATTAAATACTCAATAAACCCCTATAACCCCCCATATCACTGAATTCCTCTTTTTACTGGGATTTGATTGAGCATCTAATGGGGACCAAGATACAGCTCAAACTGTCATTTCAACACTAAAACAGTTATACAATTAAATAACACAGTGTGTGGGTAACAGGCCATCTTTTTACCATGTAATGACTCATGGGATTCAAAATTGAATTTTACTATAAACCAGACTATTTGGTCACAAGACTGGTGGGAATAAAATTTGAGCAAGTGCCCTGCTGTACTGGTAGTACAATTCAGTTTTTTAGTCAAAGTAGTTATTACAAGCAAAAATATAGCCTGTAATCCATTGCTGTATTGTAGATCTGCTGGCCAACTCTATGATATGAAAATGCCACTATGGCACCAGACTTTGACTTGATTGAACAGAACTTTCAAACCATCCAATCTCCATGCATTACTTCCTCCTTTTTGTGGTTCAAAGGCCACCAAGATAACATCACCAATTTTGATAAGCTTCCTCTGCCAGCTCAGTTCTTGAATGTTGAGGCTGATGATTATGCCAGTACCTTTCAAGCTTGGATGACAATGCCAAAATTCATCACACCTGTTTTACCATCATGCCCAGCAGTTCTTCGGATCCAATCTTGCTCAGTAACCAGCCAATATAAGATAGCCCTCATTGACTCTTGTTTGATCCCCTGATATCATGCATACTTAGCAGACAGGAACCAGTGGCCATCATGTGTCCTTGTTGAAATTGTCTGGAAATCCCTGAGCATTGCTATCAATTTCATATCCAGAAATGGAGTGGAAACCAAATGTTGTACGTCACAATGTAACCACATTCTGCTAACTGCCATTGTCCTCAAAAAGTGGAACTACCAAACCCATGGCACTTGTTGTCTTTGCCAGATGCCTGAAGATTCTGAGCATCTCTTTAGATGTTCTCATCCATGGCAACTAAGATGGTGACAATAGACCATTGCCTCTCTGCAACAACAGATGTCCACTCTTGGCTTCTGGCCAATTGCCACTGACACTCTTGCTAGCTGTCTTACTGAATGGCTGGACACTGGTACAGTTTCCCCAGAGAGATATCCTGCATCCCTTCATCCAGTTATTCATTTCCAGAGTGAGATTGGATAGCACCACATGTTTGCCAAYCATTTTTACTCCAGTGGATTACTGACATTGACCTTCATTCCAGCTCTCCTTCCCCACCCRTGCTGGGGGGCTATCTTGTGGACTTCCTACTTACCTCTTATATCACATTGTGGGAACAGCAAAATAAAGACCTCCATGGCTACACCATTTCCCAGAAACAGGCACAATATCAACAGAGAATTGCAACAAAGGTCAGTCATCTCTTTGCTATGAAACCACAGACTTGTCCCTCTCATCTCCACTTATTTCCAGCTGATATGGAAACCTTCTTATCTAATGCACCTACTTCCTTGCTCACTTATTACCACCAAGTATACAAAAAATCATTCTGGTGAGTATCAGCAAAGTATCGCTTGCATCCACCTCCAACACATGCCCTATATTTCCACATTTACCTCACAGTAAACAACCACCAGAAAGCGTAACACAAGATGGGCTGGTCTTTGACGTGTACTCCAAGAAGAAAGGACACAAACCATCTGCATCACAAAAGATTTCTTTGGCCTCTGCTGTTACCAACCRTACCATTCAAACTACTTTGAGCAAATATCTAACATAATTCCCCAGCCCACCCAAAAACCTGATTGCCCTTCCACAGACACTCCTCAGAGGGAAGTTTGAGGGGCAACTAGAAGCATACTTCAATTCTGAAGCTAACAATAAGTTTTTTTAGCATTTTCTGTGTTCACTTACAAATCCATATTTTTCTTGCCAAGCTTTGCATGTTGTGCCACAATGTACTCAGTACCTTCAGTAGAATGCTTTTCTCCTTGGTTCTGCTCACTGAATTTTCCTGCACTGCCTGCAGGCATACACAGTAATTGTAATTGTCTTCTTCAATTGAATTTTTTTCGTTTCTGAATATATTCTGCCTGACATACTAATGTTTTAGGTTGTTAGATATCCGTCGCTCAACATTCTTGGGAAGTTTTATCTTGTGTGTATTATGAACCAACAACATGGTCAAACAACTTACTGCTCTTCAAGGAACCCACCAGTATCTGTTCAATCTTTCTAAGCCTTCTTCACTGCATTGTTTTCACTTTTAAAGCCTTCCTTTTCCTTTTTCAATTGCTCGATCATTCTTTCTTAATCAACCTCTTGGGGACTTGCACCACCACACACAGCAGTACTTACACTGACAACTCCTGTGCCCAAAGCCTCTTTACTTCTATTCCTGTCATCTACATCATTATTGTTATCTGTAATTGGTGCTGAAGCTTTCCTTTGCATGGATGGCCTTGAATGACTACTACTCTGATAACCCTGCCTACTCTCAAAAATTACCATTTCTGTTAACAAATTTCTAGCTTGCAGGAAGCATGCCAAGTTGCACCGCATTTTTTTCAACCAATACGCACTTGATGTACTTGAAGTACCGTACCCCACAATAAGTATTTTTACTAATGAATGTTGATCACAGGGAGATACATCTCCCCCTCCCCTCTCAGCACAACAGTTCCTGTGGGACCTAGCTTTTGCACATGTTTAACATCATTGTAGGAACAGATTTGCAAGCAGCTGCCCCTGCCTAGTACTTTAATTCATATGTGTCCCTTGGTCCCAGAATAGCTGACCACTTGATTTCACAAGCCAGCTATTGGTTTATCCCAGCATAACTGACCACTTATTTTTGCAATCCCATGGTTGGTTTGGGCTTGTTCTTGCAAGCACACTGGTTGGTTTRGGCTTGCGCAAGCCTGTGGTTGRTTTGGGCTTGTTCTTGAAAGCCCATGGTTGGTCTGAATTTTTCTGTTGTCTGAAATGACAGGAATGAGGCATTGCCTGCCAGATCCAAGTACACAAATGACAAGAGCAGTATTGAAATAAGCCTCATTTGTCATTGTCTAAGTTATGGCTTAGAAGTTATGCCAGAGAGACTGGAAGGGCCCAGGGCCCAAAAAAGTGGAATGGTCCAAATTACTTCTGTTGTCCAAATGCATAGGAAGGATGCATTCCCTGYCAGATCCAAGTACACGAATGACAAGAACACTATTGAAATAAGCTTCCCGTGTACTGGATTTGTTATTGTCTGAGTTATGGCTGAGAAGTAGACTGGATGGGACTAAGGCCCAAAAAAGGTGGTGGAATGGTCCAATTTTTTCTGTTGTCCAAATCAATAGGAAGGAGGCGTTCCCTGCCAGATTCAAGTACATGAATGGAAAGAGCACTATCAAAATGTGCTTCCCACGTACTGCTTTTGCTGTTGGGCCATTTTTGGTTCAGGAATAAGGTGAGGCAGCCTGCTGGGTTGTCCCCATCCAAAATGATTGAATGCTAGGAATTACTGGTGGTGACATCAGAAACTACAGAAAGGAGGCACCCCCAACTAACACCAACCACACAAATCAATAGAGCACTATCCAAGTTAGGTCATATAAAAATTGTAGTAGTAGTAGTAGGTTTCATTTACTACATTGTAAGGTCATGGGATACATGTGCAAATGGGATTGGAGGAGCTGACTGTGTTGTTCTTGTATTCTTTGGCACTTGCTGTACTTAAAGTATGGTACCCCACAAATGGTATTTTTACTGATGAATGTTAATCCATGGGGGATAACCTCCCCCTCCCCTCTCAACAAATACTGTCAAAACTGTGATTCATTAACATCAACAGTATCTTGGTCTCTTGTTTTCTCACATGAGTCCTTTGTTCCTTGTTTTTTTTTTCTCAAGCCAGTTTACATTTTGTTTCATTGGTCCTGTGATGTCACTACCAGCATGCTTGCAAGCAGCTGCTGCTGGAAAATTTGAAGAGCTGGTTCTTTAAAAAAAAAAAATCTTAATATTATATTTAACCTCGTGAACTAGAAGAGGCCCCCCAACCTACGGGCTTGGCAGTGCACTTCAAAATGAGAATGGCATGGTTCTCATCCATCCAAACTGTGAACCAACTGCTTTTATGTCCTCTGCATTCAGCCTGGGCCTTCATTGGCCTATCAGTGTGCATAAAACTTGGTCGCGTCTCCACAAAACCTCCTTGGAGGGAGGCGCCGCCCCTCGGAGCAGCAAGAAGCATTCTTTCTAACAAACTTTCTAACGGAAGCTATGGTTCTGGCTTCCCAACCTGTAGGCAAGTTCCCATGCGCAGTGATCAACGAAATGGGTGTCAAGCACACTGGCAAGCCAATTAAGGCAAGTCACACCCCAGTGTGCAAGGACACATGTAGTCAAAAAGAAAAAATCAAAAGAAAGAAAAGCCAAAAAGAAAAAGAAAAAAGGAAACGTCACACTTCTTTCACCAAATTACAGCTGAGCCCGCCCAAAGGAGCAGCTGTTTGAGTATCTTCTTGAAGAAGAAACTGAGAATAAATCCACTAACTCTGTAACCGCTGGTCACAAGGTCAAATACTGGGGGTGTTGTTGTTACTGTCCACATAACAGGAACAACAACAATTGCGCTGTTGCTTTCCGGCACAGATGTCRGAAACAACAGCAATTGTGACCGGAAAGGAGCTTCCGGTCCTTGAGAACTGGGGATGGATCCAGCTGAGGCAAAGCACAGCTGGAGAAAATGGGGTCGGTGTTGTTTTGTTCTGGCATGGATGCCAGAAACAACAACAATAGCAATAACATTGTGACCGGAATCTTCTTCCRGTCCGTAAAATACTGGAACTGCATGGAGATGCTGAGAAAGCTTGAAAACTGAGTATGATGTAGCATATACTCCAAGCGTTGTTCTTCAAAGGTCATGGTTGAATACTGGCTGGKGTTGGTGTTATTGCATTCCGACAGGAGTGTTGGAAACAACAACAATCGTGACCGGAAAGCACAGGGGCTTCCGGTCCTTGAGAACTGGGGATGGATCCAGCTGAGGGGGCAAAGCACTCAGTTGGAGTAACTGGGGGTTGGTCGAATACTGGGGGATGRGGTTGGTGTTGTTGCTTTCCGGCACGAATGTCGGAAGCAACAASAATTGTGACCGGAATCTTCTTCCGGTCCTTAAAACACTGGAACTGCATGGAGATGCTGGGGAATCTTCTTTACAACTGAGTATGATGTAGCATACACTCCAGGCTTTGTTCTTCACTAGGTCTTGGTTGAATACTGGGGGCTGGGGTTGGTGTTGTTGCATTCCGG
>CAACVS010000107.1:47207-75980 GCA_900660405.1 Pseudo-nitzschia multistriata
GTACGTAGGAATGGTATGATCCTTCATTCCTTTCTTCGGAGCTTCGAGCTTCGTATCGTACGTAACGATTCATCGGTACGTATGTATCCGTTGCAATACTATGTGTTTCATAATAATTGAATATGGGCTCGCCAGAGAGCAAAAAGTTTGAATTTGAAGTTCTAAACTTCGATTTGAAGTTATGAACTTCAAATGTCCTGGTAGAAAGTCTACCAGGAGGTTCTACTGAGCTAGTTTTTTTTAAATTAGTGAATGACCAAATTAATTCCCCTCAAAACAAAAAAATGGTTCAGGGGATTAAAAAATGGTTTGAGGTGATTCAAACATGAATCTGGCCTTTCAATCATGAATGCCATCCAAAAACTAGCTCAGTAGAACCTGGTACATGATGTATAAGCAAAAGTTCATAACTTCAAATTGAAATTTAGAACTTCAAATTAAAACTTTTTGCTCTCTGGCGAGCCTGTATTCAATTGTTATGAAATGCGTAGTAAAACATAATAAGAAAGAATTAGTTTGTCTTCTTTATTGTATCCAGTTGATGGTGCTACTAGTACTACTACTTAAAGCTTTCTAAACTGATATTTTAGGTATTTCAACTTTCTTCTATTCCCATTATATTGTTGATCCCTTCTCCTATTGATACAAATGTGAGAGTTTCAGAATGTTTTGGACTACTCATATTTGCATGATAACAACAAGTCATAAAGAAGGTAATGATAATAATGCAGTGCAGCAATGACTGTTGATGTGCCAATGTTGGCAAATTACAAAATGTCAATTAATGTGATTCTTGGCCAACATGGCCATATTTGTGGGATGTGTGCTTGTAGAAATCCAATCAAGAATGGATCATGTAACATACAACCAAATATGAAAATTCAGATATTTGAGTGCAGATCTCATTCTCTATTGTATAGTAGTGTGGGCCAACCAAAAAAACACAATCCATTCCTACATTTTGAATCCCATATTCTAGACATATATCAATATGTCCCAGCACTACTGAGACCCTCCAACTCCCCCATACCGTTAGAAAGCTCTTAAAAATGGCTTTCAATTCATGTGCTTACCATACTCTAGTGTCTGTTGGGGACAAAGGACGATTAGGAGTTAGCGTGAGTTGAACCTCTCTTAATGCTCTACATGTTTTTCTACTGTGTGTGGATAACCGGCCATCTAATTACCATGTAATGACTCATGGGATTAAAAATTTGACTTGCACTAGGGCTACAGCGTGCACGTGCGAGCAAAAGTATTKTGGTTGCATGAATGTGGGATTCAAAAATTCAGCACGTGTCAACTGGTGTAAACTGCAGTACAAGCCAATTTTTTAGTCAAAGTAGTTATTACACACAAAATAAGGGCCCAAAATGTACGACTGTATCGTACATTTGGTAGCCAAGCCTATATGATAATTTATCTAGTCAATAGGAATATTCTTTCATACTCTTTCATACTCTGTACCTTTACACACATTGAATCAACATAAACTAATTTAGTAGAAAAGACAACATGATAGATCACTCTGACTATTGCCAGCTTATAGTTTGTGTCCAAGAACACAACATGACTATAGGAAATGAAGGGATCTAATATACAGCAACAGTGTCCAAGGACCTAAATTAAACACCAAAGCAAGATGGACCCAGCATTAAATGAAACAAGAGCTGACTGGACTACCATTGGCAACTAAAAGAGCAACATGTTGCAACAGTTCAGCAAAACAAACAGAAGCTCAGGTAAAAAGCAAGCTATCAATAGTTCAAAGAAGTTCACCAGACACAACACGGGTGTTCTAGAAGCAATAGTGCTTAGTACTGAAGACAGGAACATCACACAGTTCAATAAGCTCCAGGATTGGTTACAAACTGTCAGGGGGTCAAAATACAATACAACAGTAGGAAGCTTAATCAAGCTCCTCAAATGCTTTGACCAGATGAGGTTTGCAGTTTGCACCAACCAAGCTAACCAAGAAAGAATAAACTAAGAATTATGTAGAGGACGCCAATCTCAAAGAAGTTCTTGTAGATAGCAAGGATCAATTGAAGTTAGGCGCCAAGAATGAGTACACAATATATCTAGTAAGCAAGATGGAGAAAGTGTATGCTTTGGCATTAAGGCAAATTTATGACAGGATGAAAGAGAAACTAAAGAGAAATGATTGCATTGTTGAAGTTGCTTTGAGATATTTACTTCCATGGAAGCAGGACAAAGATTTACACACCAAAAAACCTTGTGAGGGCTGCTATCCAAAAGTTGATATGCTCAAGAAAACAAAATGCTGACTATAGAACCTACATGGAGTCAGTAATACAGTTCAGTGAAGTGCTGCAAACCACAGGGGGCAAGAAATACATGAGTCTAGCGTTAGTGAACTACGTAATTGACACAAACAAAAAGTACAAGGACAAGATATCATATGAGAACTATGTTAGTATGGACCAAAAGGATGAGGTGCAGAAGAAAATACACCAGGCAGCCTTCCAGTAATTTGTGGCGGCAATTATCATTGAAGGAAGTGATAAAGAGACTAGCATCCTTAAGGAGACAGCCCTGTGCAAGCAGTTTAACCTGGGCATGAACAGATATCCTGCCACAACAAACAGAGCACATGGGATGCTTAATAATCTAAAAGGAGCTCAGAAGGCAAAAGCTTCCAAATCAATGGTGGAAACAACAACACCAGAAAGATTAGGAGGCCAAAGGAGTGAAACTGACTGGGCAGCAAATGCTGATGGTGGTGGTGGAAAAGGGCAAGGACTTGTTACAAAATGGACAACTACTTTTGGCAGCAGCTGAGACTATGTTGCACAATACCACATATAGATTAGCAAGGAGAACAACAGCAACTCATGGATGGACCATGTGGCAGAGCTTTGTTACCTGGAGGAGCAGTCCAATGGAAACTCTTTCCTAATCAATGATGCAGACTGCACTACAATCAGTATACCCAATTGTATAGACAACAATAACTGGGACTTCATCTGGGCCCAGCAGGATGTAGAAGGGGATTGGGAACAAGGAATTAGCAACCCAGCCCTGCAAAAACTCAGGAGTGACACCAAGTTGCTTGCAGAAGATGCAAACAGTGCTATGGATCACAAACACTAGGCCAGATCAATGGTTGAACAAGCAGCTGTGCAGCAACCATTTGGTTCAGTGTTCAAACACATTATCTACCCAGTGCTATCATGTATATCCTGTCCTCTAATGTGAGTGAGCAGAGTGACTACAGCAGAAAATGGGGCAGGACTGTTGTGGCCCTCGACCTAGCCTGCACTGACTGCCAGGCTTTACACTATGGGGTAGAAAAGGTGGTCCAATACAGTCCAAAAGTGGAGCAATTAGTGGCTGAGTACTGAAGAGATAGTCCAACAAGCACTAACCTATGTCATGTTCCTTAAAAGGAAACAGAACACTTCCATCAAAGGTAGGGGATGTACCAACAGGTTATGACAGCAGGAATTCATCTGTAAAGAGGATGGCACCTCCCCAGCAGTGTTACTGCATGCACTGGTGCTATCATGTATTATTGTGATGGGACATTGCAACAGTTGATATACCAGGTGCTTTCATACAGACCAACATACCACCAGATGGTGGGGAGAATGTCTATATAAGATTGGGTGGTTCTATGACTGAGCATCAAAAGATGTACAGCAAGTACATCCTCAACAAGAATGGCAAGAAGACACCATTCACCTGGGCCAAAAGGTCATATACTGTACCTTGAGAGCAGCACTACTGTACTAGGAGAAGCTACATAGACAGCTTGAGGAGTGGGCCTTTGAGATGAATCCATACAATCCTTGCACTGCGAAGGAAGTTATTGATGATAAACAGTGTACAATAGTGTGGCATATGGATGATCTGAAGATATCCCACCACAAAGATCCAGAAGTATTGACCAATATAATCAAGGATCTAAACAGGAAGTTTGATGTGGAATCCTCATTGATAGAGACTTTTTGTGGCAAAATCCATGACTCGTTTGTGGGCTCCTGGATGCATAACAATGTTGTCCATATTTGAATACCTTTTTGAAGACATTCTTCAGAGGCTCCCTGGTGGCAGTTTAAGATGTAAGGCAGCTACTCCAACAGCTGACCACCTATTCAAAGACAATGACGATGCAAAGAAGTAGACCAGATATGCAAACAGCAATAGCATCTTTCCTGTGCAACAGGATATCTATCCCAGGCATAGATAATTGGAAGAAGCTACAAGAACAAGTGATGGGATACCTGGCCAAGACACCATTTCTTGTCCCCCWGTGCTTGGATGGGATGGGACTGGAAATGTATATTGGTATGCCAATACTGCATTTGCATTACACAACGATATGGGAGGGCATTCAGAGAGTTTAATGACCCTTGGTAGGGGTACAGCAATTGTCACCTGTACAAAGCAAAAGCTGAATGTGAGTGAAGAGCTCCGCTGAAGCAGAAGGAGTGGTGGGAGGCAATGACAACATGATGCCTTCATCATATGAGCAAGATATTTCCTAGAGGTGTAGAGGCAGCATATGAGTGACAACATCATGGACAAGGAGAGTGAATCCAACAGGCTGATGCAAAACAGCACCACCCTAGTACATCAGGAAAATGAGAGTGCAATCAAGCCTGAACAAAATGGTCTACTAGTACCTAGTAGTAGTACCAAGTGGACCAGACATGTCAATGTGAGATACCCTTTTGTAACTGCTTAACAGCTAAAGAAAGGGAAGGTTACAGTTGAATGCTGTCCCATTGATGATATCATTGCTGACTATTCCACCAAGAAGCCACAAAGTTCCAAAAGTTCTGCAGCAGCACCATTGTTCAACAAGAAGGAATAAGGAGCAAGGCAGACTACAATTGGTTCAATGAATTGTATCATGAGGCTCAAGCACAATGTTCTAATGGTCAATCAAGCAACAGTCTGCAAATGAATGTGTGATACTGCAGTACTACTAGTAAATATAGCAAGCTTTGCATAGTAGTAGTACAGACAGTAGTAGTGCTGGTGTTGTGCTGCTGGTCCCAGCAAACACCAGCAGTTCTTGTTGAGGAGTGTGTTGACGTAGTATGGATGTTGACAAATTACAAACAAATGTCAATTACCAATGTGATTTATGGCTAACATGTCTATATTGGCTACGGTGCACTGCACTGCACTTCACTATCTTTAGTGCGCGGTAGCCAGTAACTTTGAAGAATTCTTGCTTACAGTACTGGACTTAGTACCGAGGAAAAAAAAATAGTGTGGATTTGTACAAACCCCGGTATATTAATTTTTGCAAATAAATTAGTAGCTTGACCAAAATAAATTATTCATTTTTAGCTTAAACATTCAGGAGTCATTATTGTGGCAACAAGAAGTCATTCTAGCACCAATAACCTAGTTTTTGCACCGTAGTAAGTTTTTTTGGCCGCCGCCATTTAAAAAAAAACAACGGCGGCGGCCGCAACCAATTTGTGGAATGCGTGCTGCATGTAGAAATCCATTCTCCATTCAAGAATGGATCATGAAACATACAACAAAATATGAGAATTCACTAGTAGATGAAGATCTCATTCTATTAATTTATCAAGTCAATCTAGTCAATAGGGTAAAACTTTTCCAGACTTCGCACCGGGCCCACAAGTATCGAATCAACAATTACTGCTACTACTGCTGCTGCTGTAGTTTCTTAGTCGCTACGGTACTGTTCAGTACTATCTCTTACGATGCAAAAAAGAACTTAATTTCGGCGCGAACAAAAATTAGTAGCGTTTACTGTTGTATTTTACCCATGTTGTAATATCCTCGTCTTGTCGCTTTTTAAGCTGTATCAATCGTTCCCTGCGGTAAGAGTACTGTATTCTATTGCAGTGCCCTGCCCTGCCCTCGGCTGCAATCTGTATCTGAACGAGGAGAAATATTGATACTGCAGAGATAGAATACCGCGGCGCGGGTCGATTGATTGCCTCAGTGGAAATCATGTCGGAGGAGGATCAAAGTTGCCCGATCTGTCTAGAGCACATCTTTCTGGATCCGTCGTCGGAAAACGATGGCGCTAACGGCAACACCAAGTACAACATTGGGGCTACAGTTCCATGTGGGCATCTCTTCCATTACGACTGCTTTGACTCGTGGCGGGCTTCGCAGATGCATCGTGAAGAGGTGAAATGCCCGACGTGCAAGTGAGTTTGCAATGCGTTGTGTTGTGTTGCGTTGCGTCGCCTCTCGTTCGAAGCTTCTTGCTGGTTTTCGGAATGCAACAAACGAAATTCATCGAATTTTCTGTAGTCTCATCATCCGTGGTCGCCGCTTCTCATTTTTCGTGTTGGTCTTTGCTGGGTTCTAAATTTTAAGCGTTTATACCAAGGATTTCGTCCGTCTTTATTTGGACATTGGATCACTGGGTGGAGCTCATTGTAACCTTGCAGGAGACGACGATATCAGCTTGTCTTCCATCGAGGACGAGGACATCGGCGACGACGATGGCAACTCCGACAACGGTGATAATGCAGAAGAAGAAATGAAAACAAATGCCTCCAACAGCCTCAAAAGCGACAACGTCGTAGATCTCACAGCAGAACCACTCCCTCGACGCACACCAAGTGCTAAACAATCGCAATGTCCTTCCGGGCCATGTTGTCCCAGCCTCGACCAGGAAGCAGAAGACAAGATCTTGAAATTGTCGCGACTAGCAAAAAAGTTCAAACGGCAGTGCCTCCAAAAAACTGCCAAATACAAAGAACAGTATGCCGAAAAACAAAAAGTAGCCGAACGAGTCCGGCGTGTGGAAAGTGAACTGAAGGTCGCCAAAGCACAAAATGAAACTCTGGATCAAGATCGAAGAAGAAACGAACTGCAAGCGAACGACCGGCTGTTGAACCTTCTACGGGTACAAAGAAACTACGACAGCTTGACGAAGCAATATAAGGATCTAGCGGTGGAAAAACACACCGTCGAGAACCAGCTCCACAGTTGCAGGTCACGCTACGAAAAAGAACTAGAGGAAGTTCGTGCCAAGACCATGTCGGAAGTCAGGCAAATTCTAGACGATCACCCGAAAGTAGTAGAAGAAAACCGGATATTGAAACAGAGACTCCAAAAATTGAACCAGAGGCTTCCTATAAGCGGCAGCAGAAAATCTAAGTCAAAGGATATTACCAAAGCGCTTCGGCAAATGGATCAACAAATCCGCAATCGCCCGAACGGGCTCTCCTCATCGTCGTCGGCATCGTCGATGGCAATGACAACTCAGCTAGGAGTGCCAATTGATACTAAAACATTGCGAAGGAAACCAGCACCAACGATGCGGCTGGGAGACGATGGAACAGTGGGAAGAAGGATAGAGAAAAAAAYTGATCCAGCCGGCAAACCCAAGAAAATGGAGGTCAAACTAATCAGGGGGCAATATTCGAGTCTAGCATCCCGAATCGTGAAAGAGTCATCGTCGGCATTGGCGTCCCAAAAACCCAAGAGGCAGCGGCAGAGTGCTGCTGTCAGGGACATTCTTTCCAGTCCCGCGTCGAAGAGCATCGAAAGTAAGAAACGATCATCGTTGACATCACTGGGCATATCGCAGAACAAACGAATAAAGCAGTTTGGTGGGTTCAGAAAAGATTTCTTCGAAAGGAAACGTTGATCAATTTCACGACCGTATGGAAATACGAGACCATATTACCTCTGTAGAGTAGCTATTCTCTGAGTATCCATGACCACTCGCAAAAGCATAACGATAGATTGTGGTATGAAGAACACATAAATTTTTGTCTTATATTATTGCAGTATCTTTCCAGTCAAAAAGACTACAATAATAGGTACCGAAACGAACCATTTGTTGAACTTTTACTGAAACGCAAGGATTATTGAATAATGTACAGACATGAATATGAAAATTCCATACAATGAAACACTTTTACTTAGTTGGAGTTTCTCAATCTTGAAACTGCGACCTCTCACTTCTCACAACAGACATTTCACATAATAGTTCTTCTCTCGGTAGCAATTTGAGGATGTTAGTTTTTACTGGAAATCTGCTCGAATCACCGTCTCGACGTCCGACCGAATGATAAGTTGAGGATCAAAATTTTCGTCGTCCTCCATCTGGGCAATTCTCATTCGTTTTCTAACTTCCGTCCGACATCCGGTTAGAAGCATCTCACTAATTCGACCATTTCGTTCTCCGCGCCATTGCACGGACGTTTCTTCTTCCAAAAGTCTTGCAATAGTACTTGCTTTTAAGTCATCTGCTAAGTCAAAACCTTTGGCATTGGCTAGGTCCATGAAGATTTGAGCCAATTCTACACATGAGTAATCAGGGAATTCGAAGGTAATTGGGAATTTCTTGCGAAGTTCTCCCTGGAAAACCATGAATGTATTCATCTCTACAGGGAATCCAGCCAAAATTATGAGCGGGAAATTGTCATCACCGCGCTTCTTCGACGATTCTTCAATCGAGCGAATAATTTCATTTATAGAGTCCACTCCCGTGTCTGATTTATTGCGTCTTGAGGCAATGCCCAAGTTATAAGCTTCGTCAATGAACAAAATTCCACCACGTGCCTCGTCGATAACTTCCTTTGTTTTCATGACCGTAGTCGTTTTGTCTCTTCCTACGAGATCCATTCGTTCCACCTCCAGAAATTTGGGCTTGCGCAAGATACCCAATTCGTGGTAAGCCTTGGCCAGCAAACGGGCCACAGCGGTCTTTCCACTTCCGGGATTTCCCATGAAGACCATGTGGTCAGCTCTAGGGCGCCCGGTATCCTCTGCCAATGCTGGGGGGATCATGTTGAGAGGATGGCTTCGTCCGCGTGCTCCACCAGGCGGAATGAGCGATTCCTTCAAATCGCAAATTTCGGCCGTGCGACGCAATCCACGGAGCTGCACGACACGTTATGGCGTGGATTGAACAAATTCACTGTTAGAGGCTATCCACTTAAACAAGCAATTCTCGTTTTCAGTACATCATTGCCTTACCTGACTCTTTATGTGATCCAATCCAATAATCGAGGACAAAAGCTCTTCGACTCTGTCTCTTGGTCCAGAATGTCCAACAGTCATGCCTCGGGCGTCTCTGTGCGGTCTGCTTCGCTTCCTCACCGCCTCCAACAAAATCGTTTCGGCATCCAGAGCTCCGCCGTTCTTGGAATCTTTGTTGTCCAATTGATCGGAGAAGGCAATCTCGAGTTCATTCGGGTCCATACCAGCCGAGTAGAGGGCATGGGGGAATCGATCTGCGAGTTTTCGCACAGCGGCGAGCGCCAACTTCACGGAATGGCTATTTGAACGAGAGCCGCCGCCTCCGGGACTCAAAGCGTTGGCTCCGCTGTTGCGCAAACTTGCCATCTTTCGCTCCAACATGTCAGCCTGCTCGTTGAATTTGTCAGTCTTTTGTCGGCGAGTCATTTCCGGGGGCAGGGGACGACCTTCCAACATAGCCACAACTTGGTCATTGACCATGGCTTCATCCGCCATGGCCAAGTCCAAGGGAGTCATGCCGTCGTCATTCTGCAAGTGCAATGCATCCGGATAGGCATCGATCAAGACTTTGACGACTTCGGTGGAAGCACGATTGGAGGCTGCCATGTGCAGCGGTAACGATCCGTATTGGTTGCGTACAGTGGCACCTTCGGGGTGACGAACTAACAAAACCTCAACGGTTTCTACAGGTGCTTGCCACATAGCTGCCTGGTGTATGGGAAGATTTCCAACACCATTGGGCTGAGATGCACCCCCGGGATATGCACGCAACAAGACTTCAACAACATCGGCCGTGGCCTGGAAACTACAGGCAGCATGCAGTGGGAGATTACCACGGTCATTCAAACGAGCAGCCTCTTCGGGAAACGAGGGTTGCTACAACGCGAAAATGAGGCAAAACGATATAAGGTGAGAGTTCTGTGACAAGCCTGTGAGGAGATTAAAATTGGCGTTCTAAATAGCGATCCTCACCTTGCTGCGGCTCAAAAGAGCACCAAACCCTTTGCAAAAGTCGTGCAATTTGGTATCCGACATCGTTCAAAGTTAGTTTTATTCCTGTCGACTTCACAGAAAACACACAACTTGTTTTCTTCTAAACAAGATAGATAGGCGTTGATGGTTGTTATATTTCAGAAGCTTCTTTTCGGATGAAGGTATTCGACCCCTTTTTTGCAGCAGCTCTGGCATAGCACAAACATTGAGGTTAACGGAGGAGTCGTTGATTGATCAGTTGAAAAAAACAGTTCCTACCGTAGCCTACCGTAGGGTAATGTGGTTCAAATCCACGTGCAAATGCTCGATTGACGTGCGAGTACGAGTATGACTAGCCCTTAGGTTTTTCAAAAATCATCTCACCCACAAGCATTCAACGCTTCGTGCGCGCGTGCACGTCGCAAATTCTGTAAATACATTGTTTTATGTGAAATTAACGCCTATTTCATCAATACTGCCTCCAAAATTTTGAATGAACCGGCACTATATTCAGAGAATTTGTTTTTTGGTCATCGTCGCAAACGTTACGACTATTACGGTACGATAGATGCAGTCAGAGCTTACCTCCTAACGTTCGTATCGTAACCCATCATCACCTACATTAATATTATTGCAAGTCAACAGCGTGAGATTGTGAACACTGTAGTTAATTCTTGCCTTTAAAACAGAAGCTACTGGTACAATTTCTTAATTTGATAGAAGTCCGAAGATTGCACAACAATGGCGTCCTCAGGAGAATATGTCGAATTGCATGAACTGGCAAAGGGATGGAAAGCTGCGATCGGCCGTGCCATGGATCCAGCTACGAAACATGAAGCACAAATTCGCAACGACCGAGGAAACCTGCCTCTCCACTCTGCTACTTCTTTCCGTGCTCCGATCGACGTCGCAGGTGAGTATCACGCGCATGAAATTTTATCTATGACCAAAGTCGTATGCTATCACTTGTATCTATGATGTTAGATTATTGCTGACCTCTGGATTGCTGTTACTATCGGATTCGTTATTTGGTTTTCTTTTTGTTGAATTGATGGTTCGATCGGGAAAAATTGTTTTGGCTTGCGATATTATTTTGATCGTTTCGCAGAGGCACTTCTGCAAGCCTATCCAGAGGCCGCGTCAATCACAAACAATTACGGAAATCTCCCCCTTCATTTCACAGCATGGAAGAAGGGACCTCTCGAAGTAGAACGTCTCTTGCTGAAAATCTACCCTGAAGGTGCAGCGCAAAAGAACAACCATGGCAACCTTCCTCTGCACTATGCCGCTCACTACAATGCTCCTCTCGAAGTTGTAGAGGCGCTGTATAATGCATACCCGCAGGGTGCAACCCAGAAGAACAATGACAACAACACTCCCCTCGATCTGGCGATTGCTGACGGAGCCAGTCCAAACGTGGTGAGCTTGTTGCAGGGAAAGAAAGTTCCACCCACCGAGGATGAGGCTTTGGAGAAGGCCAAGAGACGTTACGAGGCAGCAGAACGCGAATTGGCACGACATATGAGTGAATCCACAGGTACAACCGAAGAAATGGAAGAAGTATTGGCCTTGCTGTTGGATATTTATGAGGCACATCCGCATGCGCTTTACTCGGCCGGCATCAATCCCGAAAACGCTGGAACAATGGACTCCATGATGGAAGAGGTAAGTTTTGTTTTGTCACGAAAGTGCTTGCCACTCAACGATCACGTCAAATCAAGTATCATGGAACTAAATTTGATTCTGATGCTCCATCCAAATGATTTAGGTTCGAAAAGCAGCTGCCGCAGACAATTCGCATGCAAATGGCATAGGTGGCATTGAAGACTATGCTGGTCGCAATGAGAATGAAGAGGAAGCGCAACTTATCGAAGACGCTTTGTGTCCCCCTGATGACACAGTTGAAATAGCATTGAGCAAGCTCGTTGGTCTCGAGGCAGTCAAAAACCAAATCCGTGGAATGCGTAGAACGATGGAACTGGTCAAGACGGAGCAAAATGGAAAGCTCGCTCACCCAAGTCACATCGTTCTAGAAGGTAATCCGGGAGTTGGGAAGACTTCTGTTGCAACCATCCTTGCAGATGTTTTGTATGAAATTGGTGTAACCAAGACGCTAAATTTCATGAGTGTTGGTCGAGATGAACTAATTGACCGCAAGAGTGAATCAAGAACCATTGCAAAGACACGGAAAGTGTTAGAGAGAGCCAAAGGTGGTGTATTGGTTTTAAATGAGGGCTACACTTTGTTGCCAAGTACGGCCCGTCCTCGTTCACGGGATCATGGAGGTGCTGCTCTAAGGGAAATCGCCCGTACCTTGCCGTCTGGAAATCCTCTTATCATTTTGACAGGAAGTTCCCTTGAATTACAGCGTATTTTGTCCAGTGAAATCGGTTTCAAGAGCCACTTTCTAACTCGAATCGAATTCTCCGACCCCACCCCAAGTCAGGTTGCCCGTATTTTCATTGGCAAAATGAGCGAAAAGGGTCTGGTGCCAGGAGATGGTGTCACAGTGGATTATCTTGCTGAGTTAATCTCTACAAATACTGATGAAGATTGGAGGTTGGAACGCAACGGCCGTATTGCTGACTTGCTCCTGAATGGAGTAAGGGCAGAATTGCGAAAGAGAATGCACTTCAGTGATGACTCAAGCAAAGTATCGTTCAGTCCTATCAAGATGATGAGTCCAACAGCCGCGTCAAGGATGCCCGCTGCTACTCCTGATGAGATTTTTGTGACCGTTGAAGATGTGCAAAATGCTATCGTTAATGGAATGTAATAAAAAGACATAGTGCCCATCAAATTCTTGAAGCATTCTTTTCGGAAATAAAAGCACCTTCGTTCAATCTTTGTGACAATTATCTTTATAAATTTAAATGTGAGTTTTTWACGTATCCTTATATTTTGTTCTTTAGCGAGACTATTATTATTCTGCTCCGAAAGCACTTCGCTCCGAAAATGTCGGATCTAAATAATTTTTGGCAACGATAGGAATCAAGCAATGGTTTTCTCAAACAAGCTATCCCTCACGTAATTTGAGACAAACTGTGATCGATGAGCAAAATCAGACGATTGAACTCCGTTGCACTTGAATGTATCTGCTTGCAAAATTTTTGTATCCAAAGGACAAAGAGATTCCCACTGGATATCCTTCATTGTATGAAGAATTACTTGTTCGAGTTTTTGTCCAATCTCATATATTGTCGTAACATCGATGTCAATCACCGGGGTCACCATGAAGCCCCCACATGGAACAATATAGGGCATCACACCAACATCTTCGCAATGTTTCCGTAAACAAGCGTTTGCTAGTTTTCTGTGTTTTTCATCGCGTAGTATTCCTTCCTTATTGAATATCGCTCCCCACATCAATCCTTGGCCATGAGTTATCAGCATGCCATCAGAAATCACTTCGAGGTATCGGAAAATACGAGCCATTTCCTCTCCGGAGTTGACAATCGATGGAATCCACTTGGGAATTTCTTTGAGAACTTCAGTGGCTGTCATAAGAGCACGAACAGAAGATCCAGCGTACGTATGTGACTGCATAACGGTCCGACCAGCAGTGCATAGTACATCACGGCCCTTCTTTAAAATAGCCCCTGAAATAGGATAGACCCCGCCTCCAATAGCTTTTCCAAACGTTATGGCATCGGGATCTAGCGCAAGATCGTGAGAAGCAAATAAAGATCCTTTACCGTGGCGACCAAGACCACACATAATTTCATCACAGACGATGCRAATATTCCTAGCTTTCGCCATAGAAACATATGACTTAAGGAGGTTATCTGGCCATGGAAAGGCTGCCTGCGATGATCCCCATTGCTAATGTGAATCCAGAGTTCATTTGCAAATATGCCAAAAGGCATTAAAATTAAATCGGTGAGGTTGGCGGAAGAAAGGGTAGGAAATTAGACGTTGTAATTCAAAATGTTGCTATTCGTACCGGCTCAATCAACAGGACTCCAACTTCATCCCCGTGCTCATCGAGAAATGATTGGAACCTTTTGAGGTAAAGAGATTCGTTCACTTGTTCTCCTGCAACGGGCACTGGGTAAATGACTTGTTGTGTTTTCTCCCAGAGCGGGCACCTTGAACCAAAAGATGTCGATGGAGGGCCGTGGTAAGACGCATTCGCCACCGCCACAATTTTCCGATCGTGGCTTTCGCTCTGCAAAACCATGTCAATTGCAGCCCAGACAGCCGACGCCCCTTCTAACTGCAAAGAAACACACCAATCAATGTCTTCCATTTTATTCCAAGGAAGATGGGGCTCAAGTGCTTCGATAAAATCAGATAGTGCATCTGGGACACCGCCGGAAGTATGGATAGAAAGAGGAGGTGCGCACTCGCCAGACATGAGCTTTTTCATAACGTCTTGCTCGTATTCAAGTCCATGTTGAAGAATTCTTCCCAATCTTGGACCAGAGAAACATTCAGAACAAGCAAGTCCGACAGATAATATTTCTTCTGCTTTGCCGCTAGGAAGTCTGCGAAAATGCTTCACCCCGTCCTTCTTCAGAACGATAGGCTGAGCAACTCCAGCAGGAAATCTACCGGCATAGTGCGAGTGACCATGCTTACGCCTTTTTTTATATTCCATTTTCTTGTGTCTGTTGTCCTCTCTACTACTAACTGATTTGACTCTATGGACTTAGATCATACCGAATCGCATCCTCAAGAAGCTACCACAGGTTTGCTCCAGTCCTGCACCAACATTCCTCCATGGAATTAGCTCTTCGAAATGTGGTTGGCCTTGCCTCTTGCAGTTTTTCGCACCTGTAACTCTGCCAATCAAGAGGTGAGTAGTTTCACATCTTGTTCCYAATATTTACCATTCCGGTAGGTACTCGTACGTACGAGTACGAACTTGAAGAGAACAACATTATCAAATTGTGAGCGGATAATTCGGAAAAGAAATTCTTTTCTGATCGCGAATGATGACGTGTACGAAGGAAAGAGAAGATACCAATTCTACTACGGTACATACGGTGCGCACCATGATGGAATCGAATTCAATTTGAGGGAGGAGAGATGGGATTTTGAAAAGTCCTACTCCATGGGTACCCTTTCCAGAAATCTACTGTTTCTACTTTTCATTTCTCAAAACATGCTGTTTTCTTTAAAAATAGTTTTTTTCTGAAAACCTACCAATTCCCATACCTTACTAAGTAATATCCCCGACGTGTGGTTGCCACACGTGTTCCTTTGCTTTCAACTCACTTATTTCCTCCAACCCGGAATGCACATACTACTAGTAGATGGTAGTAGTAGTACTAGTAGTACTAGTAATATTCCATTGAAGATGGAATATAAAAATAATAATAACTGTATGAATTCAAAGGTTTGGTTTTAAAAGCGTGTCATAGTAGGACACATTAGAAACAAGAAATCTTGTTGCAGCTTAAGGTTTTCGGAACAAATAAAACCTCCATTGCAGGGAATCGGTAGGTTTTGAGAAATAAAAACCGTGAACAGTAGATTATCAGAAATGATTCCCCTACTGTATGCCATTTATTAAGGCTGCAAAATCCTCCCCCTCATTCCATACTATTGTACCTTGGACTTGTACAGGTAGTACCAGGGCGGGGATAAATTAAGGAGGGGTGTGCAACTTGCACGTTTTTAAGCATCAGGAGGAAAAAATCATATTCCATCCTCTACGCGGCGACGAAACTGGCAAATTTGCAATTTAGTACAAATTTAGTCCCTTACATGTTAATGCATGTAATAAGCTGCACAATCTACAGTGCAAACTTAATTGTGGTGTAAAAAAGCATCTAAGCATCCAATTAAGACCTAGTTTTTTGTTGTAGAATTTATCTTAAAATCCTAATGAACATGTTGGGTTTAGTGGGTAGTTGGGTCATACAATTTTTATGCTGAAACTACTGGTATAAGTAGGAGGTCCTAGTAGTAGTACTACTAGTAGTAATAGTACCAGTAGTGCTAGTACTAGAAGGAGTATTACTAGCTTCCCTTGTCAGATATCCTTCTAAGACCACCTTACAGAAATGGACATGGTATTTAATCAAAAATATTAATGGCTTGGAGGATGATACAATTGGCCTTGAAAACAGATATAAATTGATTCAATGCTGTTGCTGTAATTACTCAGATGACATTCTTTGCTGGCAAGCCTATTTATGACATTGACTACAATGCTCACTGTTTCTAGTAGTCTGTACACAGAACCAGAGCAGCCCCACCAGCAACAAAGATGACAAACCAATCAATCCCCTCTCACCCTTGTGTAGACAAACAACTTCACTCTAAAGATATGATCTGCCAGCATAATAGCAAGCACCAATGGTGGTACCTCAATGGTCTCAAGCAAGAATTTCCAGATTAGCACTAGTACTAGTTGCAATGGACTGGAGGAATCCACTAAAGATTGGCTTGCCAGTGTGGAGACTCACCCTGGGCTTAGATTCAAAATTGAAGCCTCCTACTGCAGTTTGAAATGTACAAGCATTATTGCAGGATAGATTTGTAGATAGCCTTTCAATACTACTAGTAGGTGAGGTTGGGCCCCCTGAGGATTGGGGGCTTTTATAGAGGTCCTCTTTGTTGGTGGTATCTTGAGCATTGGTGATTTTGGAGGCATATTGGGGTCTTCTTTCCTTGCTCCCAGTGGTAGTACAGTGTCTTTTTTCTGCTACCTTTGTTGTAAGTGTTGCCATTGGTGGCTGGAGGGAAAAGTGAAAGATTAGAAGGAGTAACAACCACACCAGAACAACAACAACAAGAAAGAGGAGAATTAACCACCACCATCACATACCTCTACTTGGTGATGCTTGAACTTGTTCACTGTGAGAGTGGAAACAATTAATTGCTAGCTCTGGCAATAGTAGTGCTCAACTGAAACAGGAACTGGTTTTCTTTGGGGCTTATATTCCAACTGGCAGGTCCTTTTGTTCACAGGTTGAGATAAAAGCAGTAGCAGATCTTTAGTTTGTTGACTAATTCCTTTTCTTACTATTCAACTTCTGAAGACTTCTTGATGTTTTTGTTGGCAGAGCCAACTTATTGTGCAATGATTTCAACATTATGAGGGCTTGCATTCTGACTGCTGTGATCATTTAGATACTTGTGGTCTTTTACTAGTGATAATAGTGTTGTGATTTTGTTGATCTTGCACAAATAGTAGTATGAGGGCCTTGCTGCTCCAAGCAGCGGCAGCAAGAAGCTTGTTCCTAGAAGTCATCATCAACATGTGTGAAACAATTTGGTGAGTCCTACAAAGATGTACCTGAATTCCCTTTATGCCCAATTCATTTTTGATGTACTACTATTCTCAGTCAACTGAAGGAAAATGACATGCAAGTTTCATTGGATGTGATGGAGTAAAATGTGTTAATTATGAAATACATACTAGTGAGTTAAGGAAGGAAAGATCATTATATGTGGTACCAACAAACAAATAACAATTGCAATTACATCGCTCACTAGTAGTAGTAGTAGTAATTGAGGCATTGGGAACATTAAATGTTAACGTACAATTCCACTTAACATTCTTCCAAATGTTAGCTTGGGAGGTGTTCTCTTGTTCTTCTTCCTCTTCCTCTTATATTTAGTACTAGGAAACAACAACAACAAGAAGACCAAAACAAGAATGATTGCTGGTTTTTGATGCTAGTACTACTACTAGTAGTAGTGCACTGCCAAATGAAGAATGGGGATAAAACTACGATCTATGTACAGTGACATACCAACTTCCAAATGCTAAAGTCACATTTGGAATGTTTTTGTTTATCATTCTGAATGTTAAATTACTGGGATACTACTACTAACATTCCAAGCAACGCCTCAATTTACGCGTAATAAAGTGCAGTAAGGACGATGGCGGCCAAAAAAACTTACTATGGTGCAAAAACTAGGAGGTTATTGCTAGTAGAACAACTTCTTGTTGTTGTTGTCACAATAATGACTGAATGTATAAGTTAAAAATGAATAATTTATTTTGGTAAAGGTACTAACTTATTTGCAAAAATTAATATACTGGGGTTTGTACAAATCTACACTAAAAAAAGGTTTCTTTTTGTTTCCTTGGTAAGTCCAGTGCAGTAAGAATTCTTCAAAGTTACTGGCTAGGCACACTAAAGATAGAGATCGTGAAGTGCAGTGCACCGTAGCCAACTGTACGAAGTATTGTACGTACAGTACAGTACAAAGTACTTCGTAAGTAGATTGAACAAGAAGGGAACAAAAATTCAGCTTACTACGAGTTTCATAACAATTGAAACTGGGGTTGCGCAGCGCGCAAGTGCGCTCAAGTTAAGACTTAAAGCGTTAAAACAAAGTTAAGAACTTTGAATCAAAGTTGTCAACTTTCAGCGCAAGTTGCCAACTATGCTAGGTAGGCGTACGTACAATACYTACTAGCCCCGCACCGTGTCACGCTGGCTGGCCAACAGCTGCTCAGCAAGAAGCAAGATTAGCTGATTTGGATGGATCCTAGTACATTGCTGTGTAGAAAATCCTGTAGAAAATTGTGAATCAAGGTAGTTCACTGCAGGTTTTGCTGAAAATAGAAGGGTTTTTATCACGCGTTCAAAAATGTACTGTGTCCTAGTGTCTTGACCTTTACCTGCCTCCAGCACGCTGATACAGCGTGCTAATTTAGCGTGCTAATTTAGCGTGCTAATTTAGCGTGCTAATTTAGCGTGCTAATTTAGCGTGCTGATACAGCGTGCTGCAAAATTAAACTGTTCTTTTCATTGTATCGAAAAACTCCCCGGTTCAAAGCAACCGACCATGGGAATTGCTCCATTTCAAGCACTTCCACTCAACCTTTTCTAATGTAAGTGGTATCACTGGATAGATCTCTTTAATTGTCGATTGAATAAGCCTTGAAGTGTAGCAAAGGACCCAGTAGAAGTACTGCTTTAGTGTGTTACAGTAGCAACTCTTATTTTACGACGGCTTGCTTCTTTTTCGACCGACGTCGGCAGTATGAGCAGCAGCAACAACAACAACAAGAAACCCTCAGGGGCCACTGTCCCCAGCCTCCCACTCACTCAAACTAACCCACTCTATCAAGCAGCCTATTTTGCCCTGGAGAGGAAGAAGTTCCTTCAACTTGCAAAGAAGAAGCAGCATCTTTGTGCCATCCAAACCATCAAGGAAAGGGATGTTGAAGCACTTTTCCCAGGCAATCAAGCCAAGGCCCTTAGAAAAGAGATGCTCCTCCTCCATACTGATATTGTCTCTGTCGGCCTAGGCAAGAACAAGCGAGAGAAGGCCTGGAGATCTCACTATGTGTCTTCCATCCTTGCTTCAATCTATGTGGCAATGGAGATGAGGAAGGGGATGGAGTTTCCTACTCCAAGCGCCCAACGTGCCAGCAGATCCAGGAGCAGCAATGCAACAGCTCTTCCCCTCTTCCGGTCCGCTGCTAAGGATGTCAAGCAAGCTGTTGACAAACAGGAGGATKAGGACATTGAAAAGCTGAAYAAGMRMTCTTSCATCAAGCAACAAAAGTATGGGAACAGGAAGCAAGACAAGATCCCCTTCGATCCAACCAAGCTGGAGAAGGCTCCTTGCCCTCAGTGTGGATGTATGGCTTGCATGGCAATTACACCAATCGATGAAGTGAATCGAAAGAACAAAGAGAACTGGGACAAGTACATGGAAGAGGTCGATGAATACAAGCAGAATGGGGGGAACAAGAAGCCAAGATTTCCTCCATCAGAAGGACAGTGGATTGGTTACTGGGGATACAAGCTCCATTGCAAGTACCAAGCTGATGGAGGGAACTGTCCCGAATGCAGCAAGCCTGGGGCTGAGTACTTGCATCAAGACGCGGATGGAAAGCCAGCTTGCTCTTGTCCTATTTGCAACAGCAAGTGTGACGCTATGTTCCTCAGGGGGAACAGGCACAAGGCTGCTGGTGAGGCCAGGGAAAAGAAGGAGGCTGCTGCCGCCCCAGCAGCAGCAGCAGCCAATGCGTCCTCGTTGCCTCAGCTTTTCACTCAGTATGTCGGTAACTCGTTGCAAAACGGTGTGATTGATGCAGCTGCTCAAGCAAATACTGCTGTGGATGATCCAGTCGCTGCTCAAAATTCTTTTGCTTTTGCAGCACACAGATTGCTCACTAATCATGATATTCAAGGGAACATGGCAATGAGGCATGCCATGCAAGGAATGGGTCCAATGGGAACTGAGACCAGGGATGGGCTATCAATTGATGCTCTTAGGAAGGGACTGTCAGGGATCCAACAGTCGAACGAGCAAGGGGATTTGGTGTCCCTAATCCAAGGGAATTGCAACAGCAGCAGCCTCAACAGCAGGCCCCTGTTGCTCCCCAGCAGCCGCCGCTGCAGGCTCGTCCTACTACTGGTGTGAGAGGACGTGGACCTGCTGGAGGACCTCCTACCTTCAACCACCAGGATATTCGGCATTTCAGGAATAAGCTGTCCCCTGTTCCTGATAGGACTGATGATACTCGGTCCCCCCTTGAGGTTGAGCTTGCAAAYGCTGCTGCTGCTGCTGGTGGTGGTGGTGGTGGTGCTGCTGCTGTTGCGCGTCCTTGCCCTTCAGTTCCAGCAGCAGCAGCGATGCCTCCTCCAGCTCCGATTCCGGTTTCTACAGTATCTACCAAGTGATCCTACAGCACCAAAGGGTCCTCTAGCTTGCATCCTATCAGTATCCTTGATAGTGATAGTGACAGCTCAGGCTTCCTCTCCGATTTCTACAGCACAGGCAAGCTGGCAGATGTGAAGCCAGTGGTCGTGAAGTCTGAATTCAAGCTTCCTCCCTTGGCAAAGCGTCGAAAGGCTTCTGTTCCAGCTACTCCAGCGTTTGCAAGACAAATCAGACAGGAAGCTGTCTTGCAGTCTCATTGTGGTGACAACACCCCTTCTACAATGAAAGCGCTGGATCTACTGTCTATGAAGCTTACTGCTGGGGACACTAGTACTGAAGCAATGGCACTGAAGAAGCGAGCGCAGGATATGGAGAACGTCTGTCCCAATGTGGAGCAGGCAACTGGTTCCTTGGTAAAGTTTGCTAAGCGCCAGCTGTTTGCAAAGCAGGGGAAGCAAGCTTGTCCTGCTCCTTCAACCGCTGGTGGCTTGAATTTGCTTGCAGTAGCAGCAAGCACTGGCTCAAAGCGGCCAGCAGTAGGCCGCGGCTTGGGCCTGGGTCTAAAGCGTGTTGCCAAGCGTCCAGCTTTTAGCAGCAAAAAGCCTGTTGTTGCTGCTGTTTCAAAGAAGGTGTCAGCTGTTCCAAGCAAGAAGGCGAGCAGTCCTGGCGACTTGCCCAGCAGCCAGAGCTCAACCGGATTCGATTATGGAGACAGTGATTGATTGGTTGCTTGCTCATCTTGTCTTTCCTATGGATGCTGAATACTGAAAGCATCGATTCAAATGCTGAGTGCATCGATTCCTCTAATGGTGGTTCTTTTCCTCCTGTTTCTCCACCATTAGGATGTCCTCTTGCTGTCTCTTTTGTACAAACAGAGCAGCTTGCGCGTGCTGTTGTAATCCCTGTGATTGCTGTTGATAGAACGCCAGGTACCTTGTTGAGGTAGTACTACTATTGTAATAGTATAGAGACCCCCATATTAGTTTGTAAAGCAACTTGCTGTAGATTCCAGACGCGCTGCAGTATATTCAAAAACTGTAGGCCCAGGATGAGACGCGTGGTCAGCAAGCTGGTCCTTGGGGTATTGCTCAAGCCTATTGCATCTACTCTTGGTAGATATCATTCCTACTAAAGATAAAGTGTTTACAAATAGTACTGCTAGACTGTATAGATGAAGGACCACGCGTTGGATCCATTCCTCTTAAGTATGTTCAATCGATTCAACCGACTGCTGTATTCAATCGATTCAACCGACTGTAACTGTATTCAATCGATTCAACCGACTGTAATTCAATCCATCTAGTCAATCCATCATCCGAATCGATTGAGCATCCAAGCTGCAAGGCAAGCTGCTCCAGGGGACTGGAATCCAAGGGTCCACAGTGCAACTCAATTTGATAGGCCCAGAAGGAGTTGACTCGCCAGCGAGCCACGCTCCAGGGGATTGCTCCAGTCCATTACAGCTACTCTTCAAATCCGGCTTGCTTGCTGGAGACCATCGACGTGGTGTTGTTGTCGCTGTGTCCTAATATGTCCTAGGCTGATACACCCCATCCACAGTGTATCCACAGTGGTCAAAGGTTGAATCAAAGGGAGCAAGTGACCTAAAGGCCTCAGTTCTAATGGCGTGCTCCAAATCTACAGTGGTCCAACGGGGCGTTGCCATCTTGCTTACAGCCCCAATCAGATCACAGATCTTGTACTCAATGGGACCATACTTGGGTTGGTAAGGAGGGCGTGGGACAGCACTAAAGACAGTCCCTCCCCCAGCTGGTCTCACCTCAACTGTTTGAGCTACCATGTTGGTTAGATGAGCTCCAAGATTGTCCCAAAGGAACACTCTATCAGCATCAGTATCGCCAGGCGCTGGATTCTGCTCAATATCACTGCAAATCTCCTCAATAAACTGAGCAAAGGTCCATGCTGACGTCCCCCCAGCTCTGATCACCTCAATCCACCTCCTTGGATTCTGGATACTTCCCCTGGTCTCAGGAGGAAGCCAAGGATCCCCTGGCTCCACAGCGAAGAGAACAGTGAGCTTGTCGGTCCTCTCATAGTGTCCTATCTTCCTTGCTCTTCTTCTTATGAAAGCCCATCCATATCTGCAGTTTGTCCTCTGAAGGTTGAAAGCAAACTCATCCACATCAATGAACTTCCTTCTAGGAATCCCCACCACGCCAAGGGGGGGAGGAAGATTCCAGAACCACTCGCATCTCCTCCTGTTCCTAAACATGAAGGCTTGGTACGCTTCAGTGGATGCCCTCTTCCTGGTGAGCTTCATTCCAGCCAAGCGCCTGGAGATATCTACTCTTGAATAGATCCTCCCCCCCTGATTGTAGATGAATGTGGCATACTCATCTGCACGTTTGTTGTGTTAGTCTAGAGAGACCATTGCCAGCTCTAATCTTTGCTATCTTATCTGCTGGATCGTTGCTCATGATACTGTCGACGTTGAAAGAAGCAAGTTGTCGTAAAATAAGAGTTGCTACTGTAACACACTAAAACAATACTTCTACTGGGTCCTTTTCTATGGTTCAAGCAGTGTTCAATCGAAAATTGAAGAGAGCTATCGATTGATACCAAGTACAGTGTATAAGGTTGAGTGGAAGTGCTTGAAATGGAGCGATTCCCATGGTCGGTTGCTTTGAACCGAGTAGTTTTTTTTAGAATGAAAGAACAGTTTACAGTACTGTAATTTAGCACGCTAAATTAGCAAGCAGCGTGCTGGAGGGAAGTTTTCAGGTCAACCACACTAGGAGACAGTACATTTTTGAACGAGTGATAAAACCCTTCAATTTTGAGCAAAATGAGCAGTCTAACCCCCTTGATCCACGATTTTCTACAGGATTTTCTACACAGCTTTGTACTAGGATCCATCCAAATAGTAGATCAATTTTGCTCCTCGCTGAGCTGCTGGATCAGCAGCTGCTGACCTGCCGGCGTGACACGGTGCGGGGCTAGTACTAATCCTACGTAGGCCTACCTAGCATAGTTGGCAACTTTCGCTGGAAGTTGACAACTTTGATTCAAAGTTCTTAACTTTGTTTTAACGCTTTAAGTATTAACTTGACGCGACCCCAGTTTCAATTGTTATGAAACTCGTAGTACCGTACGGTACGGTACACTTGCTGCGCACAGTAAAAGACTTTTAATTATGACCCCTGCATGCGAGTTCATCCATGCCGATGCCGGAACGATTTATWTGCACTCGTACTCGTACGTGAAGGAAAAAAATACTTCTACGACTAATACTTCGTACGTACCGTACGTATTGTTGTAGCGCTACAGTAACGCTAGTCCGGGTATCAGAATTATTTCAAAAAAAAGGTGTCGAGTCGAGACAATTCATACGGAATGATGCAACGGACACTTTTTTTTTCAATTCATTACTTTAAGAGATTTTTAGTTCGATCAAAACGAGGGATAAACTGATTTCATACAACATCATTTAAAAGATGAGAGGATTCATTTTCTTTGCACTGGTGTTAGGATCGGTTGTAGCAACGAAAGTGAAACTTAGTTTTCGCAACCAAAGCGACGATTATTTGTCCTTTCATTGGATCCATCCGAAAACCGGAGAAACCTCTCCTATCAAAACAGACGCCATACCACATTCAGCATTTTCTCTGAACTCCTTTCTGTCGCACAAATTTGAAGTTCGACAAGAGATTGATCCCGAGACAGGTGATTGTGGCAGTGGGGATGACGAAGAATGCAAAATCGCCCATTTCCAGGTCACTGAGGCTCCCGTGCAAAGTGAGTCTTGTGTGTTGTTGGTTCAAAATAATCCTTACGGTCATTGTCATTATCGTCACCGTTATCAATATCGATGGTCTTGATCGGTCGGATGTAGCTCGTATCACGGCTCGGCTGGAGGTACTCGTAAAGATTGCTGCGGGAGTGCTCGATCTTGATATCTTGGAGAGCATTCCATTTTGACACGTCCTGTGATGGTGGTTTTTGTTTCTGAAGGTTCGTGTTCGGACTTCGTTCCGGCGGTGATCGAGTCCTTGGTCTTTGTCGGCCCGGGACGTCTTGTTCCTATTCCTTTCGGCCGCTACTTTCAATGCAGCGGTCGTACGGGTAGTGGTGTTTCATGTCATGGTTGTCATTGAGGGATAACAGTTTTATAATGAATTCAGCAAGGCAGATGAAAGTTATGTTTCTAGATTGGCTCACATGATACTTTTTTGCACGCACCGTCTATTTCTTCTAACAGCTTTCTTGATTGAGAACGGCTTGAAAATTGAGACAGTAGTTGAAGCACCGACTCCAGAAAGAAACGATCTTCTTGATCAAATCGACTTGACCGATGTCAAAGACCCAAGTGATACCTTGGTGTCGTGCAAGGAACGAGCTACACAACAATTGAATGAATTAGATGGAGTCCTCGACGGAGGAGCGATGATGAAACAAATCCATAGAGAACTTCACGATTGCATGACTGTGGGGTTGGCTCCGCGTATCAGAGCATCGAATATTGAAGTTGAGTTTGAACGAAGTCTTCGAATTGAAGCCTCGATAACCGCCGAAAATTTTACTTGTGCAGATGTAGGCTTGCAATCAAGTCCTGATGTTGAGACGGAGGAATGGGTGTCTCCAGTTGATGGTGTCACACGAACTGTGCACAAAAAGCTTCATCGAGCCGCAAGTCGTATCCACGTCGTTGAAAACTTCGCAAGTATTGATGAATGTAACGCTATGGAAGCCGAAGCAGAGGATGATTTACATGTTGCGTCAACTGCTGATGGCAAAGGGGGATCAAAAGTTTCAAATAACCGGAAAGCCATGCAAGCAGGTATTAGACCTAAATTCACAGACGATGGACAACCACTAGACGGCAATTTGATCTCAATCCTCAGTGGTCGCGTATACGAGTACACGAATCATGTTCTCGATTTGAACATTACGCATCATGGACAAGAACCGGTAAGTATCTATGTTATGTTTCCTCTGGAACAAAAATACAGTTTCATTTTCTGTCATTTGATTTGGGCAGGGAAAAACTTATTGTRTCGATCTTGGTTTTTTTTCACTTTTTCATGTTCAAGCTTATGTCCATTCAGTACTTCGGGAGAGGCAAACATGATGTAGAACCCGATAGGTACACCCCGCACTGCGATGGTCGTTGCAACGGGGAAAATCATATTTATGGGGGCAGAATGGCAACTATGGTCATATACTGGTGAGTTGAGCAGTGCGATAATGCAATTGAGGTAGCGATGCAAATTTTGGGCTTGATGCATTGTTGCTTCTAGTTGTCGTAGATGACTTAATTTGAGCTACGACTCTTTTTCGGTTCCATTTCTTTGAAATCCTCTCTAGTACCATTCCAGAAAAGGGAGGATTTACCAATTTCCAGAATGCCAATGTTCATGTGAAACCAAATAGTGGAGATGCCGTTTTCTTCAGCTATTTTGATCCATTGACGAATGTCACAGATTATGGGCTTACGCAGCACTCAGGATGCCCTGTGTATGAAGGTGAAAAGAAGATCATTACCCAGTGGGTGCGCTTCGGTGTGTCCAAGGAGACTCCGCATAGTGCATTCAACACACGTAAGTAGTATCGACTTTTTTTTAGTCAGATTTGTCTTGTGATGATTATAATGAAGTTCTCTCAACAAGATCTGTGCCGTTTCCACTTTTTGCAAACAGTAAACATTCTCCATGAAGAAGATGGGGAATAATATTTAGTGTACAAAAATTGCACTTGAAAGAAAAAAGAAATGGTCGTGCAAACTGTTGTAGAGGAACAGAGGCATCGAGTGAACCAGTGACATGCTGATCAAGTATGAAGAATTCAGTTAATGTTCCATTGTTAGATACCAAAGTCACAACAATATCTTCTGCTGACTCTTCATGGCTATCATTTTGTCACAAATAGATGGAATCTTTGAAATTGGTTGCTGACTACCTCTTCGACCACTCCCACCATGAACTACTCTTATGCTGATCACCCGACCACTGGGTAGTCCCCATTCTAGTGCAGAAATTCTCTGTATTGAACCTTTTCGTTGAAGTTGAGGTTGCCAAGGTACTAGCATCATTAACGTAATGTACGATATTACCGTACTTTTAGTGTTGTTTCTTATTTTAGTGAATTTGTGGATCCACGATTTGTTGAAATTTTGCAACCAATAATTTTTTCGTTTCTAGCCACCAAAAATTCGTCATTCGTTAAAATTTCTGGGATAATGTACAATCGGATTTATCATCATTTCACATCATGAACATAATCTACGCCAACACCATATGAAAAGGAATCGGAACAGTACGAGCGTATCATTCAAATTCCAATGCCTTGTCTCGTTATAGTGGGCCATCCCTCAGCGGGAAAAACAACTATCGCCWATCTACTCAAAGAAAGAGCTCTATTGCACGATGCCATCGACGATGTTGTTTTGTTGAACGAAGAAACGGAATGCGGTTGCATTCAAACTGACGACAACACGAATGAGCGGCTTGAGACTTCAAAAAATGAGAGAGATAACAAGGTTACGACAACAAAGCAGGAGCTGTATGAAAACTCATTGGCTGAAAAGCAAACCCGAGGTGCTTTGAAAGCATCCTTTGATCGAGCCGTGAAGAAGAGTGGCGGTACAAACAGTAGCAATCGAAGACTTGTGATTTTAGACTCGTTAAACTACATAAAGGGTTTTCGATATGAATTGCACTGTATATCCAAGGCAGCGGGAGAAAAACACGGCATTTTGTGGGTATTAAATCGATTATCGGTCGTCGAAGAATGGAACAAGGACTACTCCCCGCCATTGCTGCAAGAATTGATCTCCCGCTTCGAACCTCCTGACAATAGAAACCGATGGGATAAACCGCTTTTTACTATTGATGTAGAGCCTACTTCAGTTTCTGGTTGTTCTACCGGTACAGAAAGTAATCTACAAACCAGAAAAACGCACTCTAGTAAAAATGAAGTGCTAGAACATTCTGTCTACAATATGCATTCCCTTGGAGAAGCTTTCGGGACTTCGCGAACAAAAGAACAAACCGATAACAATACAGAAACACAACGATCTAAGAAGAGCGCCTTCTCTGCAGCTTCCAACGCATCGAAAGCTCCAAAGAAATCTGCTTTTCGACGGAGAAAAAAAGCTTCGCCACCTTCAGCTTCAGAGAAAAATGAAAAGAAAATTGCATCAGTGTACAATCAAAACAATAAGATCATATTTGATACTTCGATGATGGATTCTTCGGCGCAGGATGGTATAATCGCGTCTGAAAAACCCTCCGATGTTTGCACCTCGAAATCGGCACTGTCTCCTGGCGTCCCTCAACAGTCGATACCGAACGAGGGGCAAACAAGTGACGGTAAATCTCTTGAAGAGAAACTGGATGAAATTCTTGATATCTTCCTTCTACAAACCAAGAATCTGAAAGAGGGAATGTCGACGCGGCAATATGATTGAATAACTTTCGTACAACATGACGTTATTTAGTATTTTCTAACTTATATTTTGCCAAAGAATATTGTAATATATCGATACCTCGTCTTGTAATAATCTCGATTTCCCATACTTGTGAATTGAAGAAATGATTGCACTAGTCTACATGACCGTGCAACTGCTACCCCCACTGCTCGAGGCAAAACTTGAAGATTTCTGGTTTCCAATCGCCAACAGTTCTACCTCAAACGTCAAGTCACTATTTGGGGGGATTGCACCCGGTGCGCCACGTGCTCCGTATCCGTAATCAGATGAAATCTGCAGGTTTGCCTTTTCACCGAGGGACATCTTCATTACACCCTCGTCCCACCCTTTAATGACTTGCCCGATGCCAATCACAAACTTGAATGGTTTCCCCCGCGAGACGCTGCTATCAAACTGCTTTCCGTTCGACGTCAATGTCCCGGTATAATGCATTGTGAGTTGGTCTCCCGCTTTTGGAAACGTGGCTCCATCTCCTTCTGAAATGATTTGTTTCTCGACGCCCATTTTCAATGATTTTCGGCTTACTGTTTTGTGTACTGGTGTCTTCGATTGTGAGAACTCGCAAACAACTTGGAATTACCAAATCGACGACGAGAAACCTCTTTTTTTCAATACTACCGGCATCCGGGTAAAGTATGATACGAACCGTATGTAATTCGTACCATGGGTCATACGGTACAGGGGTCATAATTTAAAGAGGGGAGAGCAACGCATCGAAATCCACATTCAATCCTTGGTACGGTATGTCTAATAATCGTCGAGTAATTAGTCGCGCGCGGGTAATCAACGAGTAATCAGGACAGTAATCA
>CAACVS010000107.1:77185-90367 GCA_900660405.1 Pseudo-nitzschia multistriata
CGATGTAGGGGATTGGGCTCTTTTCCCTCCCGGTCCCTCCGGATGCTGCAAATGAACTACAAGCACTGCCTCCTCCGATGTAGGGGATTGGGCTCTTTTCCCTCCCTGGTTCCCCCTCCCTGGTGGTGGATGCTGCTTTTCCTCCAGTTTCGATGAAAAACTGGACTGATTTTCAGTTTCTGGTACAAATTTCGCGTAGGATTCTAYGAGAAAATTAGAAATCAAGGCACTAGACTGCTCAATTTTGCTAAAATCTGAATTTTTTTTCTAGTACATTATTCTACGACAACTGTACGTAGGCTCAGTTTTTGCCACACGATAAGCTCCGACAAGCACTGCCTCCGCAATATAGTACTACTCCCTCCTTGGATCGTCCTTCAAAGGGGGAAGGATTACATGATGAAGCACGCGGTTCCAGTACTAGTAGTACTATTGCGAATTATCGATTCACGAATCTTGCTGATACTCAACTCAAGGYGCATGTCAATCTGCTCAATCTTATGAGTTAGCTCTCTTCCTACTGCTCTCAACTCGTCACGAATTTCCTTGCCGCTGTCCTCCTTGTTCCCCCTTGATGCCGATTCTAACTTTCGATTGCTCTCAAGCAGATCTTCATTCACTTTGTCAAGCTCATCTTCAAGCTCAGCAACTTTGTCAGCTTGGACATCCTTCATCCGCTTGATTTGTTTTTCCTGTTGTTGAATCGTCGCCTCCAGATCATGAACAATAGTGGTCAGCTCAGCATTATCATCCTTGATTTCCTGGAGCTCTTTTCGATGCTTCTTTGCATCCTCACTTGTTTGTTCTTTGAAGCTACTCTTCCGCTTCTTTGCTTTCTTCTTTAGCTCAGCAATTTCTTTTTGCAGGGCAAGCTTCCTTGGTGACAACAACAGAGACGRCACTCCTCCACTGCTGGTGCTTGTTTGATTCCCAATCGCTTCTTCCGAGGATGGTGCAGTGTTCTCCTTGTTGCTGTTATTAGTAGCACTCGTCGTAGTAGTATGCAAATCGTGACTAGTTTCACCAGCACCAGTACTGCCCGGCACCAAACGACGATTCACACCGTCACGAAGAGCTGTTTGAAGCTGGTTTTGAATCATTGAGTTATCATGAATATAGGGCTCAGCTGACTTTGCATTCTTATGCCTGACGTGGTTCATCCGCATCTTATCAGTTACATTCTCATTAGATGCAAGAGCTGTAATACACCGATGCCTGTTATCGTGGGGARTGAACTTCTCCCAGTCCGTGAAGCCGGCTATCTTTGCAAACTCCTTGATCCACTCACGAATAGGATCGCCTCCAATCTGGGAGTTGGGTCTGTAGTGATAAGGATTTCCCTTCCTCCTCCTGTGGTTCACGTAGCAGAAGAATCTCTTCTGTGATGGGCTGCAAAGCTTCCTGTAATGGAAGATTAGTTTCACGATACAGTACTTGTCCTCCTTTTGCTCCACGACCCTTGGCTTTTGTTCATTCACDGTGGGATGAAGAACCGATATCTTGTTTGCTTTATCATCCCCTCCACAAGGGGAAATAGTAATATGTCGGAGACCCTTATTCACTCCGCAATCATAYGTACCAAGGCTCACGTYGCTCCACTTCAAGAATACTAGCTCAGTTTTCCCCCTCAGACCAAACTGTCTTCCAAGCTCCATTGCAATCACCTTCATTAGATCAAGATCATCATCAAAAGGCTTGTAGGTTCCATCATAAAGCTTCGAGTGGTATTTGTCGTCGCCATGCTCATCGAACTTGGCTTTATTCCTCTTGGTTCCGAGTGTTGGATCTGCTTCCCTCTTCTCATTCCAATCTGCTTTGCATACTCCCAAGAAGCCTCCCTTCCCATTAAAGTCACTGCTCTTGTATTTGATCCCTCTTGCTGCAAATGCAGTGAATACATACTTGATATAAGTGGCATGTGTCGATGTATCGAGTGGCTYGTTAGGATTCTTCCCACCTCTAACTCTCATTTTCTTGATGTTGAGAGTCCAGATACACAAGGCTTGATTGGCTATCTGCTTTTTGAATGGCTCTGGTTCCCCTCCAACAACAGCATAGAACTCAAGGTCGCGTCTCAGTCCATCAGGAAGATCAACCTYGTTCGTGAAGTATTTGTAAAGCTGTACATCTCCAGGATCATTCCCCCGTGGAGCCGTTGCTTCTCTTACAATTTCCTCAAAGCGGCGGTGTACTGAAGCAACTCTTTTTGAATAGTCAGCAGTTGTTGATGTTGCTTCCTTTGCAATGTGTGCTTTTGCTCCAAAAGTATTTGCGTGGTTGGGATTATCGAAGATCTTCTTTGCATACGCTCTTGCTGCTTCTTGCTTGTTCCTTCGTGCCRAGTCTTCTTCTTGTCTTCGTARATACGGATTGACGATTTGTCTGCTGGTGGTGTCAGCAGTAGTATTCTCTTGTTCTTCGTGCTGTCGTTGCTGTGGAGGAGGAACATCCCCGGGCTCAATCGATACTCTTGGCGCTGCTGATGGCGCCTCTTCATCATCAGGGGCAAGCAGAATCGATGGTTCGTTGGATCGAAGAAGGTGATCTTCTATGTAGCTCCGACGTGCAAAGGATATCATCGTGTTTGCCCCATCCTGTGTCAACTCTCCCCTCCTAGGTGCTGCTGGGGACAGGCTGCTGGCGTCAGCGATAATGACGCCATCGTGATTACTGGTGCTCCTGGTGCTCCTGGTGCTCCTGGTGCTTCTCTGAGACAGACCTAACTCTGGGGGTGGCTCATCGAATATAGCGTTTGAGTCAAAAGGACTATTGCGATCTCTTCGATGGGTCATGATTACTGATTACTGCACTGATTACTGATTACTGTACTGATTACTATACTGATTACTGTACTGATTACTGATTACTGATTACTGTTCTTGYTTGATCTTCCACGCTGTATCGTCTGTTAATTACTCCTTTTTGCGGACTARCAATTAGCGCACTGAAAATATCAATTGAAAATAGCAATTGACTTGATTACTACTTCTCTGTCGATGCGAGCAAACTTGATGCCAACAGCTGCCAGTAGGATTTGTACAGCTGCTTTCCTGATTACCAATTTGATTACTAATTTTGTCGAGTAATCAGTCATCCGGTCAAGCTGCAATTAATATTGCAGAAAAATAACACGCATTTGTTAGCAACTGATTACTCGATTTTTTTGGTAACGCGCAGTAATCTAGCGCGCGGTTACTCGACAAAAACTGAGTAACCAGTCGGTTACCAGGTACGTACGTACGTACTCGAGCAGTATCTCTAAAAGGCAGCTTCGTGCACCTCGATCTCCAGACTAATCGGATTTTCGACCGACCCAGAAAAAAATCAATCGGGTTGACGGTTGATGTTGATTGATGATGTCTTGATATCGCGAACGGTACGTATGTATCGTAGGTATGGTAGTCCTCATACGAGTACTCTATGCGCTGTGAATTGTGAATTTCAAGTCATTGCCAAGGAGTCATCACATCAATTTTTAAAATTGAAACGTTCCTACGGTACCGGTACGTACTCGGGTAGTACAGTAAGAATACGATACGAACAATTCCAGTTTTACGTAACGTACCGTACTCGTACGTAGTACAAGTAGTATCCCCTTCACAATAAAAGGCAAGGAAAATACGTTCTGTACCTACCGTTACATGTAATCCACCATCCACCACCCTGTGAACAATATGGGGCTGCTACTGTTATCGTTTATCGTCATCTCTGTGAGTTTTCTTCGCGAAAGGTCTTTGGAAACCACAGATAGGCTGCAATTAACACTCCAAACTCAAGAACCCGAAAAAGAGAAGAAGAATGTCCCGTGTCCATTTTGGCAATACTGCCTTCTGGCAGTATCATCTTCAGCTGATTGCGCTTGTGTTGATTTCCTTGACGACTGCTGCAGCGAACGAGGAAAGAGGGATCAAAATCGTCAACTCTTCTGGTTCCCGAGTCGAGCTTTACTGGATTCATGTGAGTGTCCTGCGATTTTGATCTCTTTTGAGTATTATCTTTTGACGAATCTGGACGATATATTTGGTGAAAACGATTGCTTGGATTGGCCCGGTTTTCTCATGTTGCATAACTTTCGTTTTCTTTGATAAACCTTCTCGATACAGCCAACAACCCGCGAGGGTTCACTGATGTCTGAACCAGATATTATGAACGGTGCAGACTTTTCGCTGAATTCTTTCGTCAGTCATGAGTTCGAGCTTAGAGAAAAGCCATCCCCGTCTACTGGGGTTTGCAAGTCAGAAGATAAGACCTGTAGTTCTGCATTTTTTGCCGTGTCAGAAAACGCGGATCAGGGTGAGTTATGGTCGAAGTTCACTGTACCCTGATGTGACTCATGAACTGATCGCAGCCTATTTACGTTCATTGACTTCGAATTGACTTTTTTTGTATTTCTATCGAAAATTGGATTTGTACCGGCACAAAACAATAGTCGTAACTGTCCATGAGGGTCTCGAGATTGAATTCCTGGATGATCAAGTTCGTGCTCAGCTCAAAGCTCGTGGAATAATGGGAACCTGCGAAACAAAAGCAAAAGACCGCTTGCAAAAAGCAGGAACCAATAAAGAGATGATTGAAGATGCCATGGATGGCCTCGTGAAGTGTGTGGAGTCTGAACTAACGATAAGTTTGTCGAAAGCAAGTGAAGAACTAGCCTTTGAAAGCAAAATTAGAACGAATATGGCCTCTATGATGGAGAACTACACGTGTGTTGACACGGAGCTGAACTCGACAGAACCTGTCAGGGAATCACGATGGCGTGGTGCCCGGGATCGTAAAGGTCGTGATGTACAAGTATTGTTGGATAGACCTGCTTCAAAAATAATGTTTGTCAAAGATTTTATTAGCCAGGCAGAATGCGATGCGATGGCTGAGGCTGCCGCCCCAAAGTTGCACAAAGCTAGCGTCGCTGATGGAAAGGGCGGATCAAAATTTTCCGAACACCGCAAGGCGATGCAAGCTGGAATCAAAGTCGACTGGGAGAAGGAGCATGAGGGGAATCATATTGCCGTGCTCTCGAGACGAGTTTACGACTTCACAAATTATATCTTGAATCTGGGTATTGCAGAACACGGCCAAGAGGATTTGATGTCTATCCAATATTTTGGGAGAGGTCTGAATGATACTGAGCCGGATAGGTACACACCACACTGTGATGGGTGAGTGGTAAAGTATTGTTGATTCTGCGAATTGACGTGTAAGCTACGTCATTTTTGGTCGAATATGCCCTTTTTCTTCCGTGCTCTGACTTCTCCAACATTTGAATTTGATAATTGCTGAAAATAGAGACTGCTCGGGCCTGCCGCACAAGACAGGAACTAGGATGGCAACAATGGTCATGTACTGGTAAGTCTAGATCAACTGGTGATTCTGTTTTGATCTACAGCTTCTGTATTGCTCATCTCATTTTATATCCTTTGTTGGTCGTAATCCCAAATACATTGTGAAAACTTGATGTTATTCGTAGTACAATACCTGAAGTTGGGGGTCATACAAACTTTCGAAACTCAGGTGTTCATTTGAAGCCAGTCAAAGGTGGTGCAGTTTTCTTTTCGTACATCGACCCAGAAACAAAATTAATGGACAAAGGCTTCACTGAACATTCCGGATGCCCTGTTCTTGTAGGTGAAAAGAAGATAGTCACCCAGTGGATTCGTCTAGGAGTTGATGACGAAAACCCATGGGATTCATTCAACACACGTAAGTACACAGATCAGATTCAATTTTGGCATGCTCAATACACTTGACATCCTTTTTCATGGAACGGAGTTGTGTATTGTCAATCACGAATACTTTGTCTAAAATCATTCAATTTTTGTACTGGTCTTGGATAGTGGGGATAAAAGTTTCCGAAGATGATCTGTCAGATTGATTGAAAACCTTTCTAAAATTAGGACTGTAACTGTATCAAAAAATAGCATTTTATGGTGGAAGAACAGCTACATCATGAATTTTCCATAATATGATGCATTGATCTGATTTGTCAAGGCTAGGCTTTCAAATACCAATCATTATCTGAGCTTTTCCTTCTGCAGAACTTAATACAGATGGATTCCTAATGACAAACTTTTCTACACCTGCTGGTTCTCTTCAGTACAGTCCATGGATTTTTCATAATACAACAAGATCCGACAACCTATTGTGTGTAATGAATAACATCTGGTTTACTTACTATCAAAATTCTTTGAAATTGAAACCATGTAGTAGTACCATGCCAACTAAGAAATGAATGTAATTTTATATGTGGAAATTGAATCTGTAACTACTGGAGCATAAGAATAGCCCTCCTTCCAATTCTAAAAATTGTTACATACTAGTAGATTCCTTAGCAGGGCAAAGTTAGTATTCTTTCTATTTCTCTACCTGGTCTGTGCATTGGTTGCTCTAATTGTGAGTGCCACCCCTTGGTGTACCTACTAGAAACATCCTTCTCCCTCCTTTAAGTAAATGTTCTAGCTTTTCTGGTGCCAAATATAAAATTAGGATTTTTTACTCATGACTTTTAAGGGATGGTAATAAAAATTTTAKAGTGGGGAGGAGGAGAACTGGAAGAAGGAGAAAAATATATTGTTCAGAATCTTTACATTACCGTCATAACATGTTTACTTCAGGAATGATTTTGCTTAACCATAGATCATGATCTCCTAAATCTACTTTATGATGCATAATGTTTGATCCTTGCTTCTTTCATAGATACCAAACTTTTTTATGATTTTTGAGCTATGTTTTGCATGCACATCTTGTTTCTCGTATGAAATTTAATAAGTGAGGGAAAATCAAGCCCAAAAATTACTAAAATGTGTGGTATTTTTGCATGTGTCACCACTACTAATAATGATATTGTAGTAGTATCAGTAATAAAAAATTGAAGTGTTAGTCCTGGTACTACTAGTACTACTAATACTAATAATAGTAGTAGTATATTTCATTTACAGCACTACAATGTAATAAAGGTCATATCCAGTAGGCTGTTTGCCAGAGGACTAAGGAGTAGTAGGAAAGGAATATTAAGTGCATTCTTCCAAATAAGGATGGAGAGAGAGATAGTCCATCCACTCAAGACTAGTCAAAGAAGAAGTAGAGCAGTAGTACTAATATGAAATATTATTTCTAAGAAGCACCAATAACTTCAGTTCTGTGTGGCCCCAGGAGTCAAGAATGAACTAATTTGTCTTCTTGCTTCTTTGCAGCCTTGTTGTTCTAATCATTGTGTACAACAACAACAACAACAACAACAACAACAACAACAACAACAACAACAACAACAACAACAACAACAACAACAACAACAACAACAACAACGCGGACATGCCCAGGGCTGCACCTCTCACACAGGATTCTGATACTTGTTTCCTGTCAGCTATTGCAAAGGTGAAGCACTTTGACTGCGGYACAACCATCAAAGGGCCCAAGCACTCTGCGTCTGCTGTGGAAGATGCAAATGTCCAAAAAGGTGCATTAAAGGAGGATCCCTTGGTCCTTTCAGATTCCTCTGAATCAGATTTCTTTACAACAGATGATCTGGAAGATGATGCGGATCCAACAACGGAGGATCCTGAGGCTTCTGAGGATTCTGCTGCTCCGGATGCACCAAATACTGCAACACCCAAAGCAGCTAGCACTGCTGCCAACACTGCAGCAATTAATACACCTGGAGCTTCCATGGAGGCTTCATTACCGGCAGTGGAGGCTTCCACGCCTCCAAAAGCAGCTCAAGCTGCTTCAAAGGCTTCCGTGGAGGCTTCTTTGGATGCAGAAGCTTCTTTGGTTGCAGCTGCAGAGGCTTCTTTGAATGAGGCTGCAGAGGCTTCAAATACTGCTAATGTGGAGGCTTCATTGGAGGCTTCATTGGAGGCTTCTTCTTTGCTTGAGGCAGATAATGAAGCTCATAAGGCTTTCCCGGCGTTGACTTTGAAGACTACTATTTTGGAGGCTAATGCGCCTTCTGCACTTGGTGACTGCAATTCAATTTAAGGGCTTGAGCACTGCAAAGTGGACGCCACCAGCGTAGGAAGAAAAGGGACCTCTCCTGGACAACTTTATAGCTCAGGCCCGTCTCAGAGATGGACCCGTCTCCCACAAGAAGGATGAGGAAGCTTTTTGCTCCTTCATTGACAAGCTTCTTTTGGGTCGGATCATAATTTTAATATCAAATGTTTTCAAACGCGCAAAATTACACTTCGGTTCTGAGAATTATCACCTAGAATCCCTACTGATTCCTACGTAGTTCCTACTTGACCAGCACCTTCTGGCATCCAAATCCACCATGGTGACATCCCCTTCCAAAGGGGAGAATCCTCCTCCTTGGCTCCATTAAGCAACCAAGCAATGTAACCAAGCCTATTCCAAGTATATTGATATCCACCAGCTGGTGGTGGTAGTTTGCCATAGCTGGATCCCCCTGTTCCTCCAGAAGCACCAAGTGGTATCTTCCGGTGTTGAAGTTGTTTCTGGCATCCGTGACGGAGAGCAACAATAACAACCCCAGCCCCAGTATCCAACCAAGACCTAGTTCAGAACAAAGCCTGGAGTATATGCTACATACATAGTACTCTAAAGAAGATTCCCCAGCATCTCCATGTAGTTTCAGTATCAGTTCCAGTATTTTACGGACCGGAAGAAGATTCCGGTCACGACGTTATTGTTGTTGCTTCCAGCATCTGTGCCAGACAAGAACAACAACACCAACCCCAGCCCCAGTATTCAATCCTATTGAGGAATCAAGCCTGGAGTACATGCTACACACATACTCTAAGGAAGATTGCCTAGCATCTCCATGCAGTTCCAGTATTTTACGGACCGGAAGAAGATTCCGGTCACGACGTTGTTGTTGTTGTTTCCGGCATTCGTGCTAGACAACAACAACAACAACCCCAGCCCCCAGTATTCAACCAAGACCCCTTGAAGGACAATGCCTGGAGTATATGCTACATCATACTCAGTTTTCAAGAAGATTCCCCAGCATCTCCATGCAGTTCCAGTATTTTACGGACCGGAAGAAGATTCCAGTCACGTTGTTGTTTCCGGCATTCGTGTCAGAAAGCAACAACACCAACCTGAGCCCCCAGTATTCAACCAAGACCTAGTGAAGAACAAATCCTGGAGTATATGCTACATCATACTCAGTTTTCAAGACAATTCCTCAGCATCTCCATGCAGTTCCAGTCTTTTACGGACCGGAAGAAGCTTCCGGTCATGTTGTTGCTTCCGACATCCATGCCGAAACAAAGCAACAGCACCAACCCCAGTTGAGTGCAGTTTGCCTCAGTTGGATCCATCCCCAGTTCTCAAGGACCAGAAGCTCAGTGCTTTCCGGTCACAATTGCTGTTGTTTCTGACCTCTGTGCCGGAAAGCAACCTCAGCTGGATCCATTCCCAGTTCTCAAGGACTGGAAGCCCCAGTGCTTCCGGTCATGATTGTTGCTGTTCCTGTCTTATGTGGTGGACAGAAATAGCAACCCCCCCAGTATTTAACCTCCTGACCAGCGGTGACAGAGTTAGTGGATTTATTCCCAGTTTCTTCTTCAAGAAGATATTCAAACAGCTGCTCCTTTGGGCGGGACCAGCTGTAATTTGGTGAAAGAAGTGTGTCATTTCCTTTTCTTTTTTCTTTTTCTTTTTGGCTTTTTTTTCTTTTTGACTACAAGTGTCCTCAACCACTGTTACACAACTTGCCTTAATTGGCTTGGCAGTGTGCGTGGCACACATTTCCTTCATCACTGCATCTGAGCTGGCCTATGGGTTGGGGATTGAGGCCCCCCAACCTACGGGCTTGGTAGTGCCCTCTGAAATGATAATGGCATGGTTCTCATCCATCCAAACTGTGAACCAATTGTTTTTATGTCCTCTGAATCCAGCAGCTTGGCTTAATTGGCTTGTCAGAGTGCATAGAACTTGGTTGCACCTCCACAAAACCTCCTTGGAGGGAGGCGCCGCCCCTTGGAGCAGCTAGAAGCATTCTTTCTAACAAAACCTATGGTTCTGGCCATATTAGTGCCTCTTCTAGTTCACAAGGTTAAATATAATTTTATGATTTTTTTTCTTTTGGGTCGGATCAGAGCAGTGTGCCAAAATCTCACCAACAGAGAGGACAAGGAGTTTGCATTCAGATGACAAGTGCACAAAAGCTGGAAGGCCAGTTTTAGACATTTTGAAATCAAAGCATCCACCTCTGCGGAATCCAACAACCCTGGGCAACATGGATGGGGTTTTTGAACACTACTCCAAAACACCCAAAACAATGCCACTAAGTATAACGCAGGACATAGTTGAGTTGATTGGTGCCAAACTTTCTGGTGCTGCTGGTCCTGGTGACACAGACAGGGAGGAACTCAAAACATGGCTGATCCACTTTGGAAACATTTCCCAGCTGCTGCAGGAGGAATTTGGGCTCATAATGAACTCGTTGGCCAATCATCATCCCCCATGGGCTGCTTACCGTGCCCTCATGACCTGATGCCTCGTGGCATTGGACAAACAACGGTTGGAATTGGTGAGATTTACCGGCGGCTTATGGCCAAGTGTGTACTTCACGTTGCAGGTCCATTTGCAACCAATAGGTGTGGAAATTATAACCTGTGCTCTAGACCATTTGCCACCTCTGGCCAGCCAGCACCCAGTTCTTTTTCAATTGCTACTGGCATTTGGCAAAGCTGATTCTCAGGGGCAAATCCTTGACTGACCCCTGCACAGTTCTCTACTCACGAGAAGGTGTGACCCAGCAGGGGGATCCACTTTCAATGATCCTGTATGGTCTGGCTTTGGTCCCACTTGCCAAAACCCTTTGAGCTAAATTTCTGACAGTGGTCCTACTGTTTTATGCCAACAATGCCACCATGCATGGAACAGTCTCTGAAATTGCCAGTACAATGTGACTCAACCAAAATTGTACAAGAATTTTACTTTGATTTTTGCAACAGACACCAGTACATAGGAGGTTTCATCAGTACTGCCAAAGCCAGGGACAACTGGCTCAAGCCCCAGATCCACAAATGGGTTGAAAGCATCTGTCTCTTTGCTGGGGCCGCCCGCTGATATCCTCAAGCTGCCTTTGCCAGTCTGACAAAATCGCTACAGGCCAAATGGACATACCTCCAAAGAGTTGTCCCTGATGTGGCCAATTCTTTTGCACCTGTTGAAAAGGCTCTGGCTGAGGACTTCTTGCCTGCACTCCTTGGCGACTCTGTCAAAACCATCGCTAATCTCCAAGATTTACTGGCCTTCCCAGTGAAATTTGTGGTACTGGGAGTGCCGGACACCCAGGCAAGGCTCATTTTGACATGTCCATCAGTGCCACCAAAGACCTGATCATCTCTCTCCAAAATTCTGAACCAATTGATGCACAAACCTACAGTGACTTGGTTTGACGCCACCTGGGAGACCATCAAAAGCAATCTATCAGCCACCACCAGCTAGGATTCAACACCAACGCAATACCCCCCTCCACCACAAGAGCTCAGAGGCAATCTTGCAGTGCATGGATTTTGGAAGCAAGGAACAACCGCAGTATTTGACATCAGAATCACTGATACTGATGCAGAATCCTATGAAAATAAATCTCCACTGTGAGTGCTCCAGCAATCACTTCCTGAAGGTATCGCTGTGGGACCATCCAACTACTGAACAGTTGACCTCTTCTGATGTTGCATAAACTCTGAGGAATAGGAGCCCCCACAAAAGGTGTTTTGGCTTGGCACCAGGAGTTTCATTGTTGACTGAAGGCTCGATATGATTACAAAAATCAGCAATTATTGTGCACAGAGTACCAAACAGGCTACTAGCTATGCAGCAATCCTTACTCCTCTTAGTACTGTTCCAATCCCTATTATCAGGCCACCTAATGCTCAATTGTATGATATCTTTGATGATTTCTGCATCCATTGCTACTACTAGGGACAGGTCGTTGTTTTTTTGTGCTGTTTGTTGCCTACTCAGCTAATTGCTGTCATTGTTGTTGCTGCTGTTGTTTCAGTAGTACTACCGGTATTACTGTACTATTTGAATACAAGGAAAATTACATACTACTAGTAGCTACTGCATATCGTATAGGCTTGGCCAGCAAATGTACGATAATATCGGGGATTTTTGGCCATCTTTTTCCCGTGTAAAATATGTCGAGCGCGCCGACTGACATCACGAAATCTTGTCGGAACACACCATTTTTTCTATAGAAATTTTGTCATGATGTCTGTCGGAGTGCTTGAAATAAATTCTCGATGAACATATTTACCTGGTGAAATAACATCCGATGTTGCACCAATATTGATCCTTCATGATGCTGATGGCAGGAAGGCAACTCCTTGTCAGTTGTTGGACACAGAGGAGTCCTCATGACCGTGTGCTGAAGCTACCATAATTCCAGTGAGAGCGTTTCTCGTTCCGACAACCGACAATCGCTTGCCACCCCTCCATTGACACTATCAGCATCATCCTCACTAATAAGCAACACTAAATCTCCAGCAAGAGTATCACCAACAGTACTCAGCAACACTATCAGCAACACTAACCAGCTATCGAAGCAAGCTCCCAACGCGTCGACGCTATCAACGAATCGACGAATCGTTGATATCAGCAACGCACAAAGCAGTAATCAGCAGCGTCACTCACCAGGAACAGTATCAGCAACACTTCAGCATCCGTATCAGCGGACACTGTATCAGCACGCCTCCAAGCGTCCTCTGTATCAGCAACACTACMAGCAACACTACTATCAATCGAAGGAAGCTTCCAACGCGTCGACGATATCAGCAACGAATCGACGAGCAACGAATCGACGGTATCAGCAACGCTCGACGACTCCCATCAGCAGGGACGTTCAGTAACTGTATCAGGAACAGTATCAGGAACAGTATCACCGAGCCTCCAAGCGTCCTCCGTATCAGCGGACGATGCCACTCAACAATATAACCAACTGACGTTCATCAAGAACAAGGACAACACGACAACCAGCCTTACGACAGCAACAAGCTCTCTTGTTTGAGTCCCAAGAATCCGCCTTTGAAGCAGCGTTTGAGTTAGAATCAGATGTGGAAACTTTGTTTGAGGATGATGAAAGCTCAAGTGATGAGGAAGTTGTTGATGAAAGAACTGAGCCTAATTATGATTCTGAAGCTTCAGGAATGAGTCATGAGGAGGCCGCACAAGCAGAGTTCTTCAATGTGATCAGTCAGAGCCAACAAACAGCTT
>CAACVS010000108.1:6320-31154 GCA_900660405.1 Pseudo-nitzschia multistriata
ACCATCACCTGTCGAGGATGAGGCACCATCACCTGTCGCGGAGCCATCACCTGTCGAAGAACCATCACCTGTCGAAGAACCATCACCTGTCGAAGAACCATCACCTGTCGAAGAACCATCACCTGTCGAAGAACCTGTCGAAGAACCTGTCGAGGAGCCAACACCTCCCCCAACGAGCGATCCAACAGCTGTCCCAACGAAGAAACCAACTGAGACCCCTACCGCATCTCCTTCCGCAGCACCGACCACAACACCAGAGCAAACGGCCGGGATTCTAGGTGCATTTCCCGATGACACTCCTATGTCGGACATAGCAGAGGGAGTTCGACAAGCGACGGCAGAGAAAATTGGGGAGGCCACCTCCGACCCCAACCCGGCCACCTCCGACCCCAACCCCAACCCCGCCAGAAGAATATTGAGACCCAGGGAGGTGCTTGATGCTATTGAGATCGAGGTACTTGTAGAAGTTATTCCGTGTGATCCCGAATTATTCGCGAACCTAGATTCTACWATTGCGTGTTTCTCGATCCTAATCACTATCACCGCACCTGTATGGACGGGAGTGAACCCATCAGCCACCACGGAGGAATTGGAAGCTGACGTCGAATCAGGGGACCTAGCTGAAAATCTCGAGGATTTYGGATTGCCAGATGCAGTTATCGTCCTCCCACCCAGTGAACAACCGAGTTCTATGCCGAGTGCACCACCGTCTGTCTCCGCCGCGCCGAGTTCTGTTCCGTCCACTCTTCCGTCTCGGATCCCTTCTTCGACCCCTTCTTCGACCCCAAGCGTTTTGCCATCCGAGAGTCCATCGATGCAACCGAGTGGTGTTCCAACGAAGAGTGCCAGCCCAACCGCGACCTCGAGTCCAACCGACAGCCCCTCGCTTTCTTTTAGACCATCCTTGAGTTTGATTCCGAGCACGATGCCAACCAAGATCCCAACCTCCACACCCTCTGTTGCGCCGTCTATTGAGTCATCCGACGCCCCGACCCCCAACTGTGTCGACGACGATTCGTACCGCCTCAACGGTTTTGAAAAAAAAGATTGTGCATGGGTTGGCAAGAAGAAAACCAAGAAGAGGTGTCGAACGAAGGACAAGAGATTCGAAAAGAAGAGGGTCAGGGACTTCTGCCCCATGACCTGCAATAGTGATTGCCGAAGCGAGGCCCCGACCGGTGCACCCACTACCTATGGCCAGTTTTTGTGTGGCCGGGATGATGCCAACTATCGGTTCAAGGGAAAACCGGACAATAGCTGCTCCTGGGTGGCTAAGTCACCACTGAAGCGCTGTCGAAAGAAGGACCCTACTACTAAAAAGAAGGTCAAATTTCATTGCCCTTCCTCCTGCGAGCTGAAGTGTGCCTGCGTGAACACCGCCAAACGCTTCAAAACGGAGGAGAACCCGGACAGCCGCACAAAATGTTCCAAGATCACGACGGATCAGTGCAACGAAAAAGCGTTTAGGGGARAAGCGACTGTCGAGACCACGACAATGGTTGAAGACTTTTGCCCCAAAAAATGCAATGCCTGCCTCACTGCCGATCCGATTCCCTTTTGAAGCATTCGGTAGAASAACRTTGACCATCAGTCCGAAGTAATTATTCAGAATGAGCACAGACAGCTGGTTCAGACTTGAAAAAGTACCGTACGTGGTCAAAAATATCTAGTTGAACTGAATTTAAATGTTTAAAAACGAAACGAAAACAAAATGCGCATGGTTTTTCATATTTTTCGACCAAGGATGGAWCATCGGTTTTCGAAGCGATGCGATGCAAACTGCGAACCCCCAATAGTAAAATACAATAGTTCAATACCAAAAAAATTCTTMTTATYATGTTTAACCTCGTGAACTAGAAGAGGCACTATATGGCCAGAACCATAGCTTTTGGTGGAAAGTATGCTTCTAGTCGCACCGAGGGGTGGCGCTTCCCTCTGAAGAGGTTAGTGGAAGTGCGACCAGGTTATTGGTTGGGCTGGGGAATTATGTGAAATATTTGCTCATAGTAGTTTGAATGGTATGTTTGGTTGCGGCAGAGACCAAAGAAATCTGTGGTGATGCATAGGGTTTATGTCGTTTCYTCTTGGAGTACGTGTCAAAGACCAGCCCATCTTGTGTGATGCTCTGTGGAAAATACTGCTGGGTAATAGGGCAAGTGTTGGAGACAGAGGCGAGCAAAGCTTTGCTGACGCTGGCCAGAATCGTTTTCTCCTGGACTCAATGGTAGTAATCTATGAGCCTGGAAGTAGGTGCAGTCAATAAGAAGGTTTCCATATTGTCTGGGAATAGATGAGCGTGGGATGGACAAGTCTGTGGTTTCAGTGAAAACAGAGCRCTGACTTTCAGTACTGCTTGCTGTTGATGCTGTGCTTGCTTCTGAGAAAGGGTGTGGCCATGGAGATCTTTATTTTGYTGTTCCCATAAGGAGATATAAGACATGATGAGAAAGAATTCCACAAGATAGCCCACCAACACAAGTGTGGAGTGAGAGCTGGAATGAAGGTCAAGATCAGTGAACCACTGGAGTGAGGAAATATGCCCGGCAAACATGATGTGGTGCCATCCAATCTCACTTTGGAAATGAAGAACTGGATGAAGGGAAGTAGGATATTTCTCTGGAGAAACTGTGCCAGTGTCTATCCATTCGGTAAGACAGCTAGCAAGTGTGTCAATGGTGATTGGCAGTAATATGACATCAATTTTGGCAAAGCTGTAAGATGACATGTTGCAACACCGTTCACGGAACTCACAGTGTTTACATTGCCAGCACAGAACAAAATTTTTCCCACAGAAATAACACGGAGCTCAACAGAGTACATATTCTGGTTCGATTTCGGTACACGCGCTGCGCGAGCTCCTCCACAGTTATATTACATACTCGAATCGCAATTCCAACGCACGAAGAACAATAAAAAATGGTGAACAATGTCCATTGCAACTGCAACTGCAACTGCAACTGCAACTCATCGCACCGCAGCACTTCGCATCCTGCCTGAACACAGAGGAACTCGAATGTGCCAGTTTGTTTGAAATGGGAAATTCAAAGACGAAATCGCCCGTTACAGCGCCGAGAGGTCGTCGAGCGACAATGATCGCCTTTCTGCTGGGTCTGTCGGTTGGAAAAGTGTTCTTCTCGTTTTCAACTTCGATGTCGTCCTTCCGTGAAGAACGTTCCACCGTCGACTTTGCGCCACCGCAGACGTCGCAAGGGTTGCAAAAACAAACGCAAAAACAAACGCAGGTGCAAACGCAGGTGCAAGACGCCTCGGAAAGCATGCACGTACGCCGCCCGTTTGACGCCGAGGGGAACATTGGGATCGTTTCCAAGAAGGACCCGTCCTTTTTCCGTGCTTTTCAGGAACAGATTGATTCTATGGACGACGAAGCCCGKTGCGACCGATATCAATTCAAGCTAAAGAGCAAGGACAAGGAATTCCGGAGAAAACGACCGAGGCGGATCTTTTTTGGTGCGCTGGTGGCAACGGAAACCTGGGAACTCTTCGACATTGTTTCCACCGAGGCCTACGGAATATATGACGGAATCGTGCTGGTGGAGAGCAACCGGACGCAGAACCTCCACCCGCGGAATCTCACCCACTACAACCAAAAAGARAAACACGAGGCGATCATTGGAGAACTCTTTGGGGTACCCTCGCACTCGGCGAAGATWCGCTTCTGGAGCAACGAAGACGAAGATCTGAGTGATCTTCCACGCGAGAGTGCCCAGCGAGACGATGTCCTGAACGGATGGAGGGAGCTAGGGATGCAGCCGGACGACGTTGGGATTTTGTCGGACATGGACGAAGTGCTTACGCGAGACTTTTTGCGGGCCATCCAGGTCTGCGATGTCATCGACGAGATTGACTATCGCTCTCACGGGTGCCGACCGGACAAGATGGGATTGCGAACCGTCACACAAATCTACGAGGGCTCTCCCGAGTGTGTCACCGACGAACGCTATGGTTTTCAGCCATCTGTCTTCTCGGGGCACTGCATCGAGGGCATCGGTGACCCATCGGTGCACAAGTCCCCACCGAGGAACCGCGAAGGCGACAGGCTTGGGGGTTGGGGGCAGTCCGATTGGGACGATTCCAAGCCATACACCCCGTCGGCCAACGGGGGGGATTTTCGAACCACGGGAGGTGCACGCAACATCAACTTGATCGTGCCGGAGCGACAATTGAAGACAAAACGACACTACAACGTCTACACGGCATATCATTTTCACAATTTCTTTAGCAAGGGGAGTACAATTCGTTTCAAATACAAAACCTATGGGCATCCCAACGAAGATGCCAACMTTGTCCCACTACAAGAGCTGCAATCCGATCTGGCCATTATGGTCTACTGTGCAAAGAATGAGRCTGATCCGGAGGAAGCAGAATTCCACCGCGTTGTCGGTGGTTTCGAAAGCCTGGACCCTTTCACACCTATTTATTTCCAGGATGCCGAATATCGTTTTCGCAGACAGGAGTTTATTCAAAAACTGGTTCGTGACGATGAGAATGACCAAAAAAAGAGAAGGGAGGAAGAAATGGAAGAGAGAAAAACGGCGGCACTCGCCAACAGGTTACAGCGGTTTGGAAATCATTTGAGGATGGCCCAAACTCCTACAAATCTTGATCTTGCGATACAGAAACCTGCTTATCCCGAAAGCACAAAAGTGAGCTGGCGATGATAGACGAGACGAGATAACCGAATCGAAGGAGTGACAGGCCACGAAGATTGTAAAYCAATTGTTCTTCTTCCCTTGAAAAAGTTGCCAACATACAGAAACATATGGAACAAGTTCATTCTCTTCATCCATAGCTCGCTTCCGCGCCGGTTCCAACCACATTTCTGACGGGACCATAATTTCTGGCTACACAGAAAAGCAGCTGGCGTACAAAACGACGATGAGCTGCTTGGTTTCCAGGGATATCCTTTCGCACGCTCTGCTCGGTTTTCAACTTATGATGCCTAAGATATGCTTCAGCGACGAAAAATGGACACACCACACCTGTTCTATCATCTTCTGGACACAAGGTTACGGACACCTCTTATCCGTTCTATACCTCGCAATTTTCTCTCGACCCAAACAGTCGTGTCTGGCTTCTCGTGTGACACAGTATTGCACATGGTCGTGCCTCGATAGATCGAAGCTGCACGCATGCTGTATGTCCCGACGTCACTTAGTACCAAAAGATKAATTATGTTAACTTTATTTGTAGGTCTAGTGGTACCAGCACAGTGATATTCTAAACGTTCCAGAATTCAACCATGGTTTTGGCGCCAATCTTTTCTTGCGGCTTTGCGTTCTGCTGAGATTCCCATGTACGAAAAAAATCGATCGTAGACTTCGTTCATGGCCTCGTGCCACTGAACGGGCTGTATCATTGGAAAGTGCAATTATCTCGTTGACACTGCCTTCGCCGTTGTATAATCGCCCAACACGGGGCTCTTTCCGCTGTCCTTCACCCGCCATGCGCTCTTTTGTTGTCCCAATACTCGCCTACAATCTTTTGAGCGACGCAGTAGCAACTTCCACAGCACAAGACATACTCGACTAGATTTGTGGTGTCATTTTCTGCACTACACTGTTCCGTTCGAGGCAACCAATTGATCACCAACCAAAGTCTGATTTTCAAATGCTTACCGACATTCTGGTCCATTCCGTTTGAATGTTTGACACCCACACCAACAGGAAGTTCAATTATAATATATCATCGCCCTACGTGACAAAGCTTTAAATAGTTTATGATACAGTAAGAAGATGTAATATTCAGTCCAGCGATGCCAAAAATTCCCTGAGCCGTCCCACATACTCCGCCAGCTTTCCAGGTCCCTCTGTGATATCGTTGTGCCCCCGATCGGGGACCCACCATGGATCCCTCTTGAGATGGTCGGGAACCGCCGCATGCATGGCAATCCCGTGCCCGACGTCGACCTCCTCGTCCAACCGTCCATGGATAACCATGACGGGGCACTTGGTCTTGGCCACGCGATCGATATTGGGGTAGATGTCTAGGCAGGCGAGCGCTCTGCGGCGTCAACCCGGATCCACAGACCCAGTACGATAGCGAACAAAGCAGCGATGCAGTGCGAAATGGTACGAAAGCAAACCAAGCCAAGCAAGCGACCACACAAAAATGAAAAAAACAGTACAAACATTATTTTGTAAGCTACAATAGGATCGAGCACTGTGTAGACGAATTTAGTATTCCATCCAAAAGAACAAAACGCAACGCCAAKCAAAACAAATGGCGAAAGGGAAATCCAATGCCGTCCAGTTCCAATCCAAACTTACCGACTCGGTGTGAGGACCCGCATACCGCTCATAAAGGGAGAGTGCAATACCATCCCGGCCAGACCGTCCACATGCCTAGCAAGATGGCAGCACGGACCGCTCCCGACCGACTGGCCATACAAGATAATCCTCGACTCGTCTCCCCCGCACACGTTGTGGAGGGTCCACTCGTAGACCGCCGCAATGTCTGTGTAGGTGTTGGCCTCCATCGCAACGCCCCCCGATGCGCCGTAGCCCGAGTAGTCGTAAGAGACGACGTTGCACTCAAGAGAGTTAGAAAGTATCACCTGTAAAGGGTACATGGCTCCAATATCRGTGGCATTCCCGTGGCTGTAGATAATTGTCATGGTCTTTCTACCCTCCGAATTGGTGTGCGCCTTGGAACTCGGAACTCGGTAGACGATAGCGGCGCAGTGCGACCTGTTTTGGTGAGTTTCTTTGTTGTCGCTACTGCTTTTGCTTCTGCTGGTGGTGGAGCTCTTGGCTGTGGTTTCGTTTTCGTTTCCAGTTGAATTCGCCTTTCCTTGTTCGGAGAACGAAATGCCCTTCCCGGTGGGAATCTTGATGGCTTCCACCGTCCCCCCATTGTCAATGCGCGGGGGAGACAACCGAGGATCCAGCACCAGTTTGTATGTGACCCCGTTGGACGCGTCGTGGGTGTCACGAGCATTTCGAAGCTTGCCCCGTTTTCGCAGGGCCTTGGCCTGGTCCGTAAATTGCTGGGCGGGGGAGCGCACCTTTTTCTTTGTTTGTCCTTCCCGTGCCTGGTAGGCTCCATCTGTCACTACTTCTACACCCTCAGCGTTGTCGTTGCGATTCGCCAAAGAAGAATTCTCTGGGTTCTGGTTCTCGTCGTTGTCACCATCGTCTTCTTCTGGCAGGGGATTTCCGTCCTTATCGAGCCGCTCGAATCGATAGAGGGGTGGATCCGGTGGAAAAAACGTCAGAGCCCCAGCTACGGTTCCYTGGCTGAACCCACTCTGTACCCACAGACAGAAAATGGCCTGGATTGCGGGTGGACAGATGCAGCACATTATGAATGGTGCTGCACTGAGTTTCGCTGAGCTTTCGCCAGTTTTACGCTTTAGATATCGTGCCGCTGTGCGGTGTCCTGCCGTACGATGTTTGTTGTTTGTTGTTTGCTGTTTGCTGTTTGCTGTATGTCGCCCGGCTTTCCTTCTCTTCCTAGTATGACTTCACTAATGGCATAAAATCATATAATGTTAGTATCATGAACCGGTGCATTTACCCGTTGCTTGTTACACAATTATTCTGTCCGAGGCAAGTAACGCTAATCAAAGGGGAAATCGGAAATCACAACTATTTACTGAGTTGCATCCATCCACTTGTTCGACTTCGACGTTGTAGTTGAAGTCAGGCTTTCGGAATCAACTATCGCTCCGTTGCAATTTTATCTCCGCAACTCTGCGACGGAGGCTACGTAATTGGTAATTGTGCAAAATTCAATACCAATAATAGTACGGTAGGAGTGCAAGGAGCACTAGTACGAAGTAGGAGTTCACATGCTGTACGGTACGGTACGAAACGATGTACGGTAGAATAGAAGTAATGAGACACAACGATTTTATTCGTACCGGTATGGCAGTAGTACAACTGCCGTACCGGTAATGCATTGCACTTGTACCTACAAGTAGTAGAATAGAACACAATAATAACAAACAGGTGGTGAGTACGGTCCGTACAAGAACTGTACTRTACTCTACTGTACTTGCATCTTAAAAATTATCCTTGACATTTTGCAATACGCAATGAGCACCAATGATGACTTTGCATCTTCTTATGTTTTTCATGTGTAATGCGCTAGGCTATAATTGTGGCGGCGCCAGCCTACCTAATGATAGGAGTATCATCCGTTGCAATGATTTTTGTTGTACAGTTGAGTTACACCCGCATTATTGGGACTTCCTAATTGCCTTGGCGGTTCCGAAGAGAAAAGCGCGCCAGAATGGAAACCTTCTCGGGGCTCGGGGCTGGCATGGAATATATGGGACGGTAATCGGTACCGTACTACCGTACCGTATGGTATSTCGTATMGGTGCGCTGAATTTTAATATGGAATATGGAATTCTGAGACTCTACCCAGTAAATAAATGGAAATCATTCATTCTCGATAATGGAGGTACGGACAGACAAAAATGATYAAACACGAACCACTCAAGAAAAAAACTCCCAAAAACAACAAAGAAATTCAAAATTGAAAAATATACTACTTGTCGTGTTTTCTCAGTAATTTCTAATAAACCTTKAGAACACATTTTGTCGGAACAAGCAAGTCGACGACGAAAAATCTAAGAGTACGGTTAGCACTGAAAGGTAGAACGAAAACGAAAACGAATGYCTGGGATAATTGTCTATCGCAAGTTCCSATAATCTCATCACACAGTAGTTTTTAGAGCACGATTTGATCAAAACCGAATTGTTGCGCAAAGAAGATCACACCGAATCAACAGGTGAGAAATGCAACACATGCCGTAGAAAGAAAAGAACCACGCAACAAATTCAATCCGGCCCGATCCGATCCGTTCCAAACCGATCCAACATCTTTCCAAATACAGTCCAATTCTACTCGATCCAATCGCCAACCATGAGACCCCTCACCGAAGACGAAACCAAGACCCTATTTCTAAAACTCTCCGAGTATATCGGGAAGAACGTCGAAAAAATGATCAATCGAAGCGACGAGCGATACTGCTTCCGACTCGTGAAGGATCGCTGCTACTACGTCAGTGAATCCATCATGAAGGCAGCCACGAGCATCGCCCGAGATCATCTCCTCCATGCCGGAACATGCATTGGAAAATTCACCAAGTCCGGGAAGTTCCGCCTGCACGTTACGGCCCTCGAGTACCTGGCACAGTACGCAAAACACAAGGTCTGGGTCAAGCAATCKGCAGAGATGTCCTTTCTTTACGGCAACCACGTCAACAAGCAGGGGCTGGCGAGGATGACGGAATCGACACCTCAGTACGCGGGCGTCGTTGTATTCAATATGAACGACATCCCAATGGGATTCGGAGTCGCCGCTCAGTCTACTGAGCACTGCCAGTCGCTGGATGCCTCTGGGAACGTTGTCTTGCACCAGGCTGACATTGGTGATTATCTGCGTGGCTTAGAAGACGACGTCTTTTAGGTCATCGTTGTRCTAGCTGCCGCGACAAATGCGAGGATTGGGGCTTTCTTCAGCGGTGTTCAACAAAATGCGACGCAATGCAATTTAATGAAGTGAAATAAATGAAATGGARAAAAACCAATCGAACAAAGGAATATGGGATGCGATGCTTTACTATGAGTTTGTTTATGTTTGTATGCACATACATAGAAAATTCTTGCATGCTACTTTTGGTTGGGATGTTGATYAATGCCCACCGACGAAATCCATTGGGCATACACAAGAACGAAACAAAATCGAGGAGCAAGTAAAATGAGGTGCTATTGTATCGATTACATGGAACGGTTGCGCTTCGATCTATCATGCTGTAATATTGTATTCTATTCTGTGTTGTCCATTGTGTGCATGAGATTCTTAGCGGTTATCCAAAGGATTTGTTACGCGGCCCCTTCAATGTACTAGGATGCATCCATACGTGCGCTGTGGTGCACCACGGCATGCTACAACATTGCTCCGAGGATATGTTGTCACGACAAACGAACACAAAGCAATACTATGAATGGAATGGAAAGAACGACACCAACGGAGATACCTCTAGAACAAATAAGCAAAATCATACACAARCATTTTGTCTAAATATTTCTATTCGTAGCGCTCCTAACTACGAGAGAGTTACTATCAATGCTGCTCTCTATTGATGCTGCTGCCATCTTGCAGCACCAATCTTTAGAGAATCACTTTTCTAGCAGCTCGCAACTATTAATAATATGATCCCCACCAGCATTCACTTATGGTTCTCCATGAGCAAGCAGCGATGGGAATTCTCAAGTAGTRWGGAGTGATATTAGCGCCCCTCAGTAGTACTAAGGAGCACTAATCAAATAATTTTGGTGCAGGAATACTATTTAAATAATTGAAATTATTCTTATTTCTACTTCTTTCGTCAGTTGGACAGTTTTCAAAACGCTTTATACTAGAAGTAGTCGTGCTGTCATTACTAGAAATTGTTGTGCCTCTAAGCTAGAAGAAGCAAAATCCAACAAACCTGAATCGATACCACATGGAATCACCCATCTGCAAATAACGGGTAATGAAACCAGGACTACGGTACATAGTATTCGCAGTACAACCCTTCGATTTTTTCCAACCAGGTGAATTACCAAGAAATTTGCCCCTCCTCCGACTAAAAACAACAAGCATCCGGGACGCGGGAGCGTGGCCATTCCAAGGTTCAATCAAGGCAGGCGGGGATTCTTGCGGTRCTATGAGAAAGGAGTGGGATTGAATTCTATGGCGAGGGTACGGTGGGATTTTGTGGCAAGACAGAAGGTAGACATGGCCTTTTGCCAGCCTTGCACCCCAACCTGCATTCCCATACTAGTGATACCRGAGAGCCAGGCAAGGAATCAAGRCAGCAGAGAGCGTTCTTTCATTCCCCCACTAATCTCTATGGAAAAGGACAACACAATTCCCGCCGAGAGCATTTCGATTCGATTGTATTTCATTTTTTCTATTCTTAAAGATTAAATTTCTTATTGCATTAGGTTTTTTTTTTAATTGATGGAACAGAGGTGTTGTTGAAGCGATTGATGGCAAAATTGCCAGAGTTGTGTTGTTTCTTGTCTTTCGGTTTCAGCGTGGCATCGATTTCCCTATGCATGATGTATGTATCCAAGTTGATAAAATGAAGTCGAGTAGATCCGGCACGATTCGTGCTGGTTTTTGCTGCTCTATTGGGTCTCTCTGCAACACAATGTACCATGTACTGATTGACGACATTTATACAGTACTCTGTCGCCGTTCCCTCTCCGATCGATTGATCAAGTGCAAGGTACCGTGCTATTMYGTTCCGATACGCAAATGTTCCTTTTATTCTTGTGTTTTGATATTCGTGTGTCCTCTTTTTTTCCTTCTATGCTCTTGTCATGGCCGTTCTTCCGATCACAATTCTTCTGATCAAATTCAAATTCCTATTGATAATAATCCATGGCAGCGTCACCAAATGCCAGGAATTCAATCGTCTTCTCGGCARAGTGCCCGGGCGCATCATGGAAGGTGTCGACCTTGTGGGGGGCGTCGAACAACTCGAGCAAGGCATCGACAATTGGATTGTTTGCATTTGCCGCTGTCGCCTTCGTCGGTGCTACTAGTTTCATTAGCACGACGGCAACAACGAATGCCACGGAATAATTCCAGTGCGAGATTTTGATTAAGAACATGGCGTGATGGTATCAAAATATGAGGTTGTTTGGAATGGAGAGATGTGTGCTTCTGTTGTCGGAGGCTTGATGAAGCCTGTTTATCACTTTAGAGTTTGGCAGTTAGATGATTTACTCAAGAGGAATACGGTAGTGCTACTAATAGAGCTTCCAAATTATGGGCATCAGAGATTGTTATCGATGGCAATTGTTATTTAGCTTCTCACTTGGATGAAACTAGTGCCGAAAGGTAAGCAGAGACAGAAGGAAGGAACACAGGTGGTGTTCGAAGCAGTGTTATGGCGTTTTGAAACCAAAACGAGCCGTTCGGAGTAGCGAAACGAAATTGACTTCTGTCAATCGTAACCCACGGTAATCGTGCATACTTGACGGTAGAGAACGAACAAAATAGATGCGAGTATCGTATGACAACGAGTACGAGTACGAGTACTTTTACTCGTATTTTCACACAATATGTCAATTCCTAGGCTTTGGTTCGCATTTTTTCATCCGAAGATTCYAACCAATGACCGGGCGAGACATAAAAAACATCAAAAAATTCCTTTGGGAGAGGAATTGAGATGTGAAGGAACCAATCACGATACTCCAACGGTTACGAAGTAGTACAAGTATTTCGAACCGTTTGGTTTTCCGTTGCTTTATTATGTATGAATGAAATGCTTGACGAGTGCTCTACCTTTACTTCATACAACGGGTTTTTAGTTCTGACAGGTACAGAATTACTGTACAGTACTACAATTATTTCAATTGGGGTGAGTAGTTGGTGCTTGATTGGGGTAAGGAATTTGATCCGCTGCTCCGCTTCGTCGACACGCCTCCCGCCATCTGCATGCCAGATGGTACACCAACCGTTTTCGACCAATCAAAATAGAAAAAAAATGTCACTCTCATGCTGTAGTCGTACCGTACATAGTACTACTGGAACGTAAGGGGCGGTAAATTACATGTGCAGCATGAACCAACGGAATTKAAAAAATTAAAAAAAATTAAAAACAAAAATAAAAAATCACAGATAACCACTTAATTTGTTGGCCGACGATGGGTTCCCAAATTACAAATTACTGTACGAAGTACTGTAGTTGAAACTGCGAGTACGGTACATACCGGTATGGTGATCGTACGAACAATAATTCAAGTACAAATTACTTCCTCCATAACTTTCTTTTCTACCGGTGCGTACCAACATAATCTAATCTTTGAACCGATACAACCGAGAGTCAAGGCTGGTGATGATGACCTCGGATGCGACATCGCATTCCATWTGTGACGACCTTTCCAGTAATTGCTAACCAAAGCAAACACGTGTACTAAGTTGGTRGTATGATGATGCGACAGCCGCCACTGGCTGTGCAGTTTTTGTTGTTGCCGAAGAGGGTTTTGCGTTTGGGCTTGGTTGTTGGTATCGGGATCGCTAGCATCGGCGCGGGCATTGGACTTGACATCCGTATTATTACTAGTACTCTCCTTGTGGGGGCGAGAATAGACAGCGTTCGATCGTTTTCTTTCTCCAGCATTGATTCTCGTTGCCACCGCAATCGTAATCGAAGTTCTTGCCGTAATTTAGGAAGCAACTTTCATAATCGCCGTCTCGGAACATTGCAACAAGAGAATCCTTCCTCCATTGTTCCCCACTACTACACGTTGTCTGTCACCCGATCGCAAACCAACGATGGCGGTCAAAATAGTGCCGGCAGCATTCAAACACACACAAACATCGGGACCAACGGTGATGAATCTCCCCCAGGTCTAGTGTCGAAAACAAMAAAGCACAGGCTCAAGACGGRAGGACATAGAAATGGAAGCTCATGGCAGGTGTGGAAAGTAATTTCTTGGCTAGAGGAATCTCTATCGTTCGACAAAAATGGAAGCAGTGCCACAAGCGAGGGGTACGGTCCAACGGGGGAATTCACAGCGCGAACAACTCCAGACGCAATAACAAACACAASAACARCAGCAGCARCAACAACAACAAAATCCCTACCTTGGCACCACCCCGCACCCAGATCATTGGTTATGGAGGTGGTTGCAATCCTACGAAAACTCGCGAAGAATTACGGGGGCGACAGCGAATGGAAAGGTGTCCTCAACAAATCGACGCTCCTCCATGAGGTAGAAGAATCGATTGTTGCCCTCCATTTCCTGAAGTGCCAACTCCTCGCGCTGGAGGAAAGCGACAGCGACAACCGCACAACTAACAAGACTCATCCCTCTCGTCGCCGGCGAGAAATGATCGTTGTTGATGCCTGCTGTGGCAAGGGCGTCTTTTCCCTGTTGTGTTCGTATGTATTTGCTGCCAGGCGCGGAAATGGCGATGACGAGGAAGACGACAACAATAACGAAAACAATGACCTGAAACTAAACTGCTCGCAAACCTCGATCCGCAAAATCATTATGTTGGACAAGGATCCAAAGCTGCGCTGGGATCACRTTAAAGACACTAACAATGATCGAAACGAAAATCAACAAAGGCCGTTGATTGAGTGCTGGCCAAGGTTCAATCTCCACGAAATTGATGAGGTGGTGGATCTTCTGTCCCATCAAGTCGATGACAGTCAAGAGAGGAACAGCAACTATAAGAAAACTAACCGCACAAAACACGAAAGGGACACAGAACAACGAGAGTCACYACCGATAGTTGCGMTAGCGGTGGTAGGAATTCATCTGTGCAAGACACTGAGCCCCACCTGTATCGGGATCGTGAACGCCCTGGGGCCGAAGAAATGTCCGTGTCTAGTGCTCGCGCCGTGTTGCCTGCCACGGGTAGTTCTCCAGTCGCGGTACAAGGAACGAAAGCCGAACGCGAACACGACGCTGCTCCAGGTTCGGCAATATGAAACGCCCGTTGAGTTGGACCGGCGCAGGAAGGCCAAGGAACGTCGAGATGCRTCCATGGTCCGGGGGAATAGGATTGGAGGAAAGAAAACTCGCCCSGTCTCGATGGTACGGCTCCCACCGATACCCGGTGGGAATTACCCCTCTCCCGTCGCCGGAGGATCGACTATTGGAATTCCCGGAAGTGCGTGCTGGAAATGTGGGGAATTAGGGCACCAAAAAAAGGACTGCCCGTCCAACCAATCCACCGGAAAGCCTCGCCTCGTACCACCGATGAGTCTCTCATTGGATGTTTCGGGTATCCTACAAGAAGAAACACCCTTYCAGGCCTATTGCAACCTGTTGGCGACTAGCATCCAACGAGACGAGGTTTCTGTTCGACAAACAAACATCGAGAACGGCCATTTCAAGAGCAGGAACAAAGAGAGAGACACCCTCGCTAAAAATTGGAACAGCGAACGAAAATCGATTTTCATAGTTGCGACCGATGCCATCTGACAAACGGAACAGTTACACAGTTTTGATTAGAGGAGTTTCGTTCCTAGTATGACTATAAAGTTATCATTACGAGCACTTCATTCCAAAATATGACGCTTGTTTTCCAGAGACTCGGTAATTTACGTTTCTTCGGTTCTATCCATMTCTTTCTGYCATTGCTAGTTTGTAGCGCGGGTTTCTTCGCATGCTTCTAACCCGACCTCATCCGTTTCTGTTGCGTAGCCATAAGGATTTGTAGATTGCCACTTCCATGTATCCTCACACATTTCTTCGACGCCGTATTCCGCCTTCCACTTCAAAAGATCGTTTGCCAGCTTGGGGTCGGCATACATTTCGGCAACGTCTCCAGGTCGCCGATCTACAATGCTATAAGGGACAGGCTTGCCGGTGGCCTTCCCCATCCCCCCAACAAGGTCCAGGACCGAAACACCCCGTCCTGTTCCAAGGTTAACGGGCTCGCAACCGAGATCGGGAGTTGTGTACAGTTTTTCCAATGCCGCAACATGCCCTCTCGCAAGGTCCACCACATGGATGTAGTCCCTGACGCCGGTTCCATCGGGCGTATCGTAGTCGCCCCCAAAAACACTCAGCTCGGGTCGACGGCCCACGCAAACCTGCGCGATGAAGGGCATCAAATTGTTAGGTATCCCCTGCGGGTCTTCCCCGATTCTACCCGAGGCATGGGCACCGATGGGATTGAAATACCGCAGAATCAAAATRTTCCATTTCTCGGGATTGGAAGCGAATGCATCCCGCAGAATCTCTTCCACAAATAGTTTCGTTCGGCCGTATGGATTTGTGGCCGACAACCTCGCCGATTCGGTCAGGGGCAGCATTTCTGGTTMCCCGTAAACAGTTGCCGATGAGCTAAAAACAAAATGACGAACCTTGTGCTCTTCCAATCGTTCCAATAGATTAACGGTCCCGCCGATGTTGCAATCGTAATAACTCAGCGGCTTTTGCACAGATTCTCCAACAGCTTTGAGTCCAGCAAAATGGATGCATGAATCTATTTCGGGAAACTCAGTCAAGACTATTTTGAATGTCAATATTTGTTTTGGTCAAGGGAATGTTCCGACGATGTGAGTTGGGCGATGGCTAAATAAAATAACAATAAAATAACGCGCTAAATTGTTCGGGTTGCACAGAAACACTAGTCTTGGTCAAGGTTGCTCCACGGGAAAGATAATCCATCTCCCAAGCTCTGTCTGATATATCCACGTACGGTTCTGTTCGACTTTTCGCATTTTCCGGTTTTCAATGACTCTTCAACTCACCTTTGTCGAGGCCCTCCTTGTCGCGAATGTCGCAATTACGGAACTGGATCCGATCCTCTCCGCATTCTCCAAGTTCTTCTCCGACTAATTCCCGAACCCGTCTCAAGCTTTCCTCCGACGAGTTGTCTAGATTGTCGACGACGACTACCTTGTATTGTTCATTAGGAATTCTGAGCAGCTCGAGGCAGGTGTGCGATCCGATGTATCCAGCTCCGCCTGTTACCAGGACTGTCCGCTGGGGACCTGCTGTCATGGCAAGAGCCAGGACTATCGACGAGGTGATAGCCGACCAGGAAGCCAACAACGCAGCGGAGGCCAGGAAGCAACGGCTACTGATTTCACTGAGGTGGAGATTATTTCCTCTGTACATGATTTCTGCTTTCAAATATTACTAGTCGACCTAGCACGAGAAGATGTTTGACCGGAGCTCTGATCAAAAATGGAAGTTGTTTTCCTTTGGGGTTGCTGCAACAGAGGAAATAGACACCGGTGTGTACGAATTAAAGTTGTGGGTCCCGAAGTTGCGATCGATGATTTTGTCTGCAGGACTGGTCTTTCCCATGAACGCCTAATCTACAAGTACAGTATGGTGGAGTTCGTGTTGGTGTTTGTTATTGTGATGAAACGATACTTGGGATTTTTGTTGTCAACGGTATCGCGTCATACCCTACCGGTACGTTCGTACCGTACGGTATGAATAATGTTGAGTAAAAGAACCGGGTTTTCTGTACTACTGGGTTGTACGAACTTCAAGCGGTGCAAGTTTTGATTTTTTCATTTTTCACACACCTTTTTACGAGTATCGTCCGTAGCGTACGTACGTACGAGTATGTTACCCTTCCTCGTACAGTTCGGTACGGGTTGCAGGTGGTTGGGGTCTACGGTTGCACATGTGAGGATATAGGATCGAGCAAACGTACATTTCACAGCACATACCGTACATGGGAGCGAGACTTGACCGTTGATGCGATTGAATTCAATCATGATTGCTTACACGCGGAAATAGTGACGTCAGAATGCCTGTTAGTCTGTCCTATCCAATACCGAAGTAGAAGTAGATTGTAAGAGCAAATCACGACTAACTTCCGAGTRAAAATGGCGGACACGTCTCTGTCGAGTTCTTGCGAATCACATCGYTAGAAGCCTCTAGTCGTACCGTGCTACTCATACTCCGAAGCCCAAATCTTCGGTTGGGGTTCGGGTTGAAACTTCTATTGGTACCACATATCAATTATCGATATCATGACCATTATTTCTTCGTGAGAAAGTCAGAAGTTACTACTAGTACGGGTATGCATTCAGCCTTGCAGCGAGATGATAGAAATTCCAAATTCCGATGGTACACAATTATTGGTCGTACTTTCTGTCATTGGTAAGGCATGAGCCTCTATTGGCCCTACATAGCCAAGGATACGAGTACCGGTAGCATGAGGCTTCGTTCGGTAGATTGAAACAAACTTCGAGTGCTAATKATATTTATTTTCCGTCAGGTTATGGTTCCGAGGGACCCAAACAACCCTGATCGATTGCAGAGGGTACGTAGCTCACCGACAGACAGGGAGCAAAGATGTCTCTTTGTTCGCAACCTCCCCCCCAACAGCTCTTTTGCCGTTTAAAGGTTCGCTTTCAAGTAATCGGTAGAGTGCGGGAGAATGAGGAGAAGAAGAAGCGACCTCGAGCTGAAAGCRATCGATGCTCGTGTTGCTGGTGTCTGTGTGCTGATCGCTGGCATCTTTTCGAAGGCCTCCAGTGGAGAAAAAAGCAAACACCGTTGTAGAAAGTGACATTGGCAGCAAYGGCGAGTCAAAAGAACGCGGAAACACGGTTCGAATCGGAAATGCTCGGTGGGGCCACGCATCGTGCTGGTTTTTGGAAGTGGAACTATTGCCGTTGCTGTTGCTCCCAAAGGAGAAGATATGGATCGCCCCGTTTGTGGCATCCAGTGCCGCCAGCAAAATGCCGTTGCTCTCCTCGGCGTTTTGTTCGGCAGACCATTTCATGTCCGCGAACTTGTGACAGGTTCCGTCTCCGCCGTCACCGGAGGTCTTTCCAGGGGTCCTGCACGCGATCGGCGCCTGAGTTCTCGCGTCGAGGGAGTCCCCGATCACCAAGATGGTGCTCCCACCCAGGGCCGCCAGCCATTTCCCGTTTGGACTGAACCGCACCGACTTGACGGCCGCATTGAAGCCCACCCAATCCACAAGGCTGCCCTCTCCCGTCGGTGGTGGATCGAGCAAACCTTCTGCACCAACGGAAGGAAGTCTTCCCCCTCCCTTTCCGAGTGAAACGACTCGCAGAGTCTTGTCCAAGAATCCCATCGCCACTTTCTCTCCGCAGGGTGATACCGAGAGGCACTCGACCGCCGCTCCGGGGCGCTCGAGAGGAGGAGGAACAGTGGCTTCCGACGGCAACGGCGGCGRCGACGACGACGAAAGCCACGCCACCACTCCGTAGGAGGCCACGGCCAGCCAAAAGGCTCCGGCCGGTGCTGCCCTTGCGGAGAGCCCCGTTATGGATCCCGCTGTTGATTCCAGCGAAGAAAGGACGTCGCCTCCGTGGTGGTTCGAGGCATCCACCCACACCGCGGTTCGGCCCGCTGCGGCACCGAGGCACGAGCCGTCCCCGCTCCAGGAAAGGTGCTTGACCCAGAGCTTTTCGCTCTGAAACAATGGATTCCTTGTGCGTCTGTTGCGCAAGGCAGCGGGAGCAACCGGAGTGGTCCAGAGAAGGGCTCCGGTCGAGAGCCTCCACACCTGCACCCACCCGGAATCGTCGCCGATGGCGATCCTTCCGCCATCGGAAAAGCCGGGCGAGATCTTGAACGAAAGAATCCTCGGTGGTTTTTTCGTTGCGGTCTCTCCGCTTTTGCCTTCCGTGGTGCCGTAGGTCCTGGACCACACCGAAACCACGGTCCTTCCTTGGGGAGATCCGTGCGATGCATCGCCGCCGGACGATATTGCTTCCAGGATGCTTCCATTGGACCGCAGGAGGAGGAAGGAAACCGGACCGAAMAAGCTGTTGTCGGCGTCRCCCCCATCCGACGTTGCGCAGATCGGAACGGCTTGTTCGATGGTCGGATCACGGATCAGCACGAGCCTTTGCCGAGGTGTGGTGGTCGCTGTTGCTGTTGCTGTTGCTGTTGCTGTTGCTGTTGCTGCTGTTGGTGGTGGTGTTGTCGTTGCAACGGCGGTTGGGCCCTTCCCCTCCAGGGACTCCAGGGACAAGCACTCGGTCACCGGTGGGGCTTTTAGCGGCAGAAGCCTCGCGGCGATCGAGTCGTTGACGGATTCCAGGCTCACGACCGAGGKTTYCAAAGACGCCCGGCCCCGTGGTTCCGGGGGTGCGTCTTTGTCGTGGTCCTTYCCCCTGTTCTCCGTCTGCATCCTTCGCAGGAGGTCGTCCCAGGATCCCTCCCTCCGCGAGTGCTCCCGGTAGACGAAGGAGGTTCCAAAGGTRTGGACGTAGCGCGTGTCGATGACCCTCAGGGCCACRCCATCGACCCGGACAAAGTTTCGCAGCAGACAGGCCCAGCCCTCGTCGCAGACAAAAAGCCTGGCCTTGAGCCAGGCCAGGCCGCTCTCGTGGAGGTCGTCTTCCCACAGGTCGACGTCCTCCCGGAAGGAAAGGGTGTGGCCGGACCGTCCCARCATGCCCTCGATGTCGACGACTCTTTCCGAGCCGCCCTTCCCCCGAGCATCGGACGGCCCCAGCGGTTTCCATTCGGGGGAGCAGAGCCCCGGGTTGGCTCTCGCGGCGAYCGGATCCGGAGCGGCGTGCCCGGTTGCGATCCGGTGTTGGTTCTCGCTGGCGACGGCGATTGTCCCGGGAAAGCGAGGCACGGGCGGCGCTGCGGTCTCCCGTTGGGATGGGGTTGCTGCTGTTGCTGTTGCTGTTGCTGTTGCTGTTGCTGTTGTTGCTGCTGCTGTTGTTGCTGCTGCTGTTGTTGCTGCTGCTGTTGCTGTTGCTGTTGCTGTAGGTTGGGACACAAAGGGCGCCCGCCCCCCGTCGGACTTGCACTTGCAGATCGGTTTGCGCAGCTTTGGAACGAGGGGGCCCGCGGGTCGAGACCGCAGCCGTGCCGAAGGGGTCCCCCCGGCACCGGCGGTTGCATCGCCCCCCGCCGTGCCCTTGGAAACGTGCCTGGCCACAAAGGAGGTCGAGTCGGGCCGCAGGTAGTCGTAGTCGTAGTCGTAGTCGTAGTCGTAGCTTGAGTCGCAGCCGGAGTGTTCCCCGCGCAAGGGGACCGCGATCCGGTCCGTTCCCCCCTTGTAGGGGGTTGTGTAGGTGTAGTCGTAGCACGGAGAGAAGGTGATCGGTGCGCTGTTTGTTGTAGGTGATGGTGGTGTTGGTGGTGAATCTGCTTGGTTTTGCGGTTGCGGTTGGTGTTGGTGTTGGTGTTGGTGTTGTATTTGCTTTTGTATTTGAATTTGGTTTTCTTTCTGCATCTGCATCTGCATCTGCATCTGCATCTGCATCTGCATCTGCATCTGCATCTGCATCTGCATCTGCATCTGCATCTGGTTCCGTGTTCGTGGAAGGTGGCCCGTGAGCCGATTCCAGTGGGCACTCTCCAGGGCAGCCGCGGTGGGAATCGGTGCTTCGTCCAGCGACATCCACCCGCGGAGTGCCTCGAGGGCTCCGAACCGGATGCGGTACCCGGTGTTGCTGCTAGTGTTGCTGCTAGTGTTGCTGCTAGTGTTGCTGCTAGTGTTGCTGCTAGTGTTGCTGCTAGTATTGCTGCTGCCTGCACCGGCCGGAAAGCCCTCCGCAAGAATCTCCAGCGTGTTCTCCGGAAAGACGGCCTCCGGAAGCGATTGGCCCTGGAAACACCCCAGTTCCCGGCTCCAGGCATAGTGCCCCTTGGTATCCAGGATGTGGGACCTCCGGCCCCGAAAGGTCCACCTTCGAAACGCAGAAGGATCGCCTCGGCGATCGTCGTGGCGAAAGGACGTGGTGTGGATTCGGTTGCGGACCGCGTCCCAGAACGGAACCGGGGGCTGCTTTGCCGGGGAGGCCCTGGATGGGCCCGCGGGCGTGGCGAGAGCCATCGCTCTCGCTGTGGTTCCCGCTGGTTCCATTCCGTCGTGGGTGTCCGGGAGAGGAAGAAGCAGAACTCGAGGAAATGGCAAGGACAAGGACAAGGCCAGGGGCAGGGGCAGGGAATCGCGCTTCTCTGTCGGTGTCAAGGTATCAATGGCAGAAGCAGTGGCAGAAGCAGTGGCAGTGGCAGTGGCATAGAGGAAAGATGTTGCTATAAAATACTAGAGGCCTTTTCTCGCATCGATCGTTTTTGTTTTCGTTGTTTATTTGCCGTTGCCTACGTACGTTCGGTACGTACGTACTGGTACGTCTGGTAGCAATATGGTATATGGTTTGTAGCACTTATCATTGTAGCTATCTGGTGGTGGTGGCTGGTGGTACTATTACTCTTAGTAGTACTAGTGTAAGTCACAAAAAGTGTTCGCAAGATTTTGTCACAACCCTGAAGTTTTTGTGCAAGCACTCAGCACGGGGAAGTTATGATTATCAAGAAGCATCATACTAGTACTAGTAGTACTGAGGACCCTCCTCATTTTGTGATTATTTTTGCGACAAAATGCGTTTCACACAGCACACCAAATTTATTCTGCAGTATTTCTTCAACCCATACTCACTCCACCACCACTCAATAATCGTGATGCACAACTTCAACAGTTATGACAACAGTAACCCCCAACCAGGACTCAACTGCTTGAAATAGTAGTAGAAACTCTTGATCAACCCCAACCCCATGCAATTAGTATTACTCTCAAGTAACCTGCTTGGTGGAATCATTATTTTGGAACAATGTTTCTACTACCACAAGGTTTCAAATTTATGGAATGGTTGGGCCCTCATCACTACCTCACAGATGATGTGGAGAAAATATATGGTGAATAGTAGCAGTGTTACCATGATTGTTACTATGTATGATGAATGAATTCTACAAGTGTGTTCATGTGAAACAAAACTTCTTCCACAATAGTCCCCACTGTTGCAACCAGGAAACTAAATAATTGCTGGTAGCTACAAGATTGTAGCGACATGGTAGCACCAACACTTTCCAGTGTGACCTTACTAGTAATCGTCATATAGTAACACAACTGCTAATTAGTACTTGGGTATAAGTTTTGTGGAACATCTTCTTGCAGCAGTAACAGCTGGTTACAAGTATTTTGACTGAATCTTGGAAACAGAGCTTCTTCTTCTTCTTCTTCTTTGGTGCTGTTGTTGTTGTTGTTGTTGTTGTTGTTGTTGTTGTTGTTGTTGTTGGAAATCTACAGTTCATGCCTCTTCTCAAACATATTAATTTTATACTAGAACAATTGGTTTTAAGGTGAGAGAACAAATCAATCAAATGATCATGCTGGTATGCAACTGGGTTTACCACCACCAGTACTTCTACTAAGGTGAATCTGACACCATGCCCAACACACAGAACCATCAGAACACTGAATTGGTGCAATTTCAGCACATGAACCTACTAGAGCCCGCACACCGCTCTCATATATACTAAATTTAAATGACAATTGGTTTTATGGTGGGAGAACAATTCCATGAAATGTTGGCTTGGACTTGATTAACTACTATTTTGTTCAATCTGACACTCAAAAAATCCCTTACTAGTAGTCATGCTGAGGACTGCCACTGAAAAAGGGAAATATCAGCTTGGGAGGATGATGATTCTTATCTCCACCAGTAACAATGAATCCTCCTTCTCTTCTATCAGCATGAGTCATGTGCAAGTATGGAATTCTATTGGTACTAGCTAGTAATCTAGTAGTTGTGCTACAATTGGTAACAGTACTAGAAACAGAAGTGGAAATAGAAATAGTATATTCAAATTTGAAATGTTTTTCTTAGTATCATCTCTTCCTTACATGAGCAAGTACTTCTAGTAGTAGTAGTACTTGTAATGCTAGCTAAGTAACATGCTCATAATTTCCAATGAGTCTTTTGCACAATGACAAATACAATCAGTGGGTGGAATTTGAAGAGAATAAAAGTTGACCCAAGTGGAAAGAAAAGAAAGAAGAAATTTTTTGAAGAAGAGGAGAGTAGAACAAGAAAAGTGGGTTGGGCAGTATCAGAAACAGATGTTTTTGAAGTTGTGTGAAGGGATCCTCAAGGAGTTGCGTCAAAAGAACCCTGTAAAGAAGATATGAGGAATTCTGCTGTGCCAGTATCTATCAAAACAATTGAACACAAACCTCACATTCCTGAGGCATTGCAGCTCCTTCTGGGCTACTCTTCTGAGAATACTACTGAATAAGTACAATTGAGTTGTAATAGGTTCAGCAACAGCAGGGGAGAGGTTTGAAAAATGTTTGGTTACCACACAATTTTCTCAACACAGTTGTAATCATTTGACATGGTGCTGGTGGTAAGAAAAATTAATGAAGCTCTGATTACACAGCAGTCTGGAAACATGACATAGTAGTGGGTTAAAATAACCCCAAAAAATTTAAAAAGGGTAATAATAGTAGGATACTCATTTGATGCAAACTCATTGTATATTTTGACTGTAAAAATACTAGGGTTGCAACAGGGCATTTGACAAGGTTGTCGCAATTACTTTTTCTGACATAGTAGTAGCTGCTGATATAGATGGCAAGGAAGAGCTGCTGGTGGTGGTGATACAAAATGCTGGTGATAGTTTGGCAGTGATACTAGTACTAGTAGAAAGAAGAAAAGATCATGATGCTGGTGCTGATTCAAGAATACAAGAACAAGAAGTTCTTGCTGATGCGGATGATATTGCATTTTCTCCTACTTTTTTGACCATGAGATTGCACTTCTTCTTTTTACTAGTATCTCTTTACTCTGTACCTGTTCTTAGCCAAGTTCTGGTTACACAATTCAGACTGCGCTTGTAGTAATTAGCTTGAGGTGCATGTACTTGACCAAAAAATGACTACTGAGATTATCTTCACAAAACTCATTTCCAAAAAGGACCTAGCTGTGAGGCACGTAAATCATGAGTAGCTAGTGAGTGATCCCTAACCTCACTCTCACTCTTTATTGTAAACACGTATGGGTACTTATGACTCTAAAGAGCACAGGGGTCATAATTTAGAGGGGTATGCAACGAAGTTTACGAAGCACGAAAAAAAAGTGAAACTCATATTCCACGTGCGGTCCATATTTCCAAAAAGTCTCTCAAGGAATTTTTTTCATTCTCATTTTTACTGCATAATACTAGTAAAACTATCCAACCTTTAAGCAGTTACAGCTTTATCAAAAATACTACTATTTTAATTTTTGAGTAGCCAGCCTAATCCACTTTTTTATGCTGATTCTGAATATACCATTTTGGAGGATATTAAATTGATATTTGTGGTAGTTGTAGTAAAAGTAGTAGTAACAGTAGTAGTAACAGTAGTAGTACTAACAGTAACATTAACACCAGTAGTAAGATAGCAGTAGTAACAGTAGTACTAGTAGTACTCTAGTAGTAGTAGTAGTAGTGGTACTGAGGTGAAACTCATCATGGTAGTATTAGTATTAGTAGTAGTAGTACACAAATATCAATTTAATATCCAAAATGGTATATTCAGAATCAGCATAAAAAA